>RJWJ010005768.1:0-66223 GCA_004363605.1 Indri indri
CTTTATCAAAAAGTCCCAAAACAATAAATGTTGGCGTGGATGCGGAGAGATAGGAACACTCATACACTGCTGGTGGGACTGCAAACTAGTGCAACCTCTGTGGAAAGCCATATGGAGATACCTTAAAGAGATGCAAGTAGAATTACCATTTGATCCAGCAATCCCATTACTGGGCATCTACCCCAAAGAATAAAAATCGCTCTATGAAAAAGACACCTGCGCCCGAATGTTTATAGCAGCGCAATTCACAATTGCAAATACAAAGATTTCTATGTAAGTTCTGCTAAGCAAACTTGCTGGATTAACCAGAAGTCTCATTCCCTCTGAAAAATATACTAACTAATGCTAGCTGCCAATTGACTGCTTTTAGCTCATCTTCCAATTAGCAGGTCCTCACTGGCCCCAATAAATGGACTGTAGGCTGTCAGTGTTTTTTCCCCCCTCCACTAGCATAATTATTATATCAGAAGTTGTATATGATGCATTAAAGATATGAAGTTCATGCAAGAAAGATAATGTGAAATTCCACTTTGCAAAACTGTATTTAAAGGCCCTAATTCTACATGAAAAGATTGTGAATAAAATACATACAGAAGTTTTAGGTTAAAATAAAATATTCAATGTAGGTTAAAATTATTTTTATGACTCCTACATTTAACCAACTTTATTAGAAAATAAACTTAACCATTAGCCAAAATAGAGTTGGCAAAATGAATTATACTGTGTTTGTTCATATGATTCTCTTTCTAGACTAAGAAATAGATCTTCAAGGGAAGGACATAATTCAGTAAACATTATTAACCATTGATTTTGCGTCAAGTACTGTATTCATCAGGATATGTCAGGTAAATAATAAACTTTGCTTTAGCCTGAACAGCTAAAACTAAATAAGTTAATATACCTGAAATTACATGGAAAACATTAATCACTACACAGAATTTAATGGATATTATCCTTGAATAAAAGCCAGGTACTTTTTATTTTTCTATTAGTTGCTTCCACTTGAGTTCCCAAGCTGCCAAATCTTTCCCCCATTGAAAGGTCAACTCCCATTGGTGCCCCTTGACTTGGCCATTCTATTTCCCTGCTTGCTTCTTGATTATAGGAATGCATTTGCTCATTGTAACAGACATTTACTGCATATTACCTGGTGATGCTTTCAAATCATCTGGTACTCCAATTAGTTGCACACAAAAATCTATATAACAAATTATTTGTAAGAAACATACAGCAGAATAAAAAGCAAGAAAAAATACTGATCCTCATCTTAAAAGCACTATTCATCTCCAAAGTAACGATTCAATTTTATTTTTAATTAAACCATGTGAACACAAAGTTCTCGTGTCAATATGTTCATTTTCTTTCTTTTTTTTTTTTTTTTTTTCTTGAGACAGAGTCTGGCTTTGTCGCCCGGGCTAGAGTGAGTGCCGTGGCATCAGCCTAGGTCACAGCAACCTCAAACTCCTGGGCTCAGGCAATCCTTCTGCCTCAGCCTCCTGGGTAGCTGGGACTACAGGCACGTGCCACCGTCCCTGGCTAATTTTTTCTATTTTTAGTTGTTTGGCTAATTTCTTTCTATTTATAGTAGAGACAGGGTCTCTCTCTTGCTCAGGCTGGTCTCGAACTCCTGACCTTGAGTGATCCACCCGCCTCGCCCTCCCAGAGTGCTAGGATTACAGGCGTGAGCCACCGTGCCTGGCCTCATTTTTCTTGATTTGATTCTTTTCTACTTCTCTAAACATCCACATTTCCTGATGCCAGCTAATTAGCCTGGGGGAAGAAAAGTACAGTGTAACAGAATGGCAACGGAAATCCCACAGGGGTACATTTATCACAGATGGGTAAATGACTCCACCATTAAGGTTCCTTATAAAAAAACAAATTCTCCATTCATTGAGGTAAATGGGTCACCTTCATATGCCCCACTCTAAGTAAGAGTATGAAGTTTCTCCTTCCTTTCTGAAGTCCAAGGAAAACAGCTGCTCTCTGATTAGAAACAGTACTTTGTTGTGCCTGAAAACTTTTAAGCTCTATAATGAGTAATTTAGCTTAGATAAACACAAGGAAGAATTTTTTGGAAGCCAAATTAAAACCAATAATTCACCTAGACTTCTGGCATTGCTCCAACATCTCTATTTGTAGCCCTTCTAATTCTCTGCGCCTTGACAGGTAAGCCCCCCACCCCACATTTAACCCTAGTTCTTGATCTCCAAGCCCTCCCAGCTTTTGACTAACTCACTACCCCCTGTTTTGTTCACATCTATGGGCCTCATGCTTATTCAGAAACACTGAAATATATAGATGTTTTGTTTTCATCTGTTTAGATAATCATATCAAAAATTGTACTTCTTATATGTATGTATTTCCTAACACATGTAACAACCAAATTCTAAAATACAGTCACTGGCACATCCTCACTATTACTTAACTTATATTTTTAATTGTTTTACACTTACTGCAGCACATTTATTCCATTCAGTTTCTTAAGCCCACATGCATCTGATTTATTTCTTTTTAATTTGGTTCTGAACACCAATGTCGCACAGTAAAATGACCACATCTTTAGGGTGAGACAGATCTGGATTCACACACTGGCTTTATGCTATCAATGGAAACCTTCAATAAATTCTTCCTTCTGAACCTAGATCACCTCACCTGAAACCTGCAAATGTTAGTCTCAACTTGTTAAAGTAACACATACGTAGCAAAGCACCTGGCTCAATGCTCATTTTTCTTCTCTCTGAGATTATATCCATCCTCTCATCTGTCCTCCCAGCACCTCGTTCATATCTCAGTTCCAAGCCTCAGAACTAAGGATGGTTATCTCAGTGCCTCAGGTCACCATGATCTCGGGATACGGTAACTGCTTCACCTCCATGTAGGTACTTAGCTTTGCAACTATTCCACAGGTAGTGTCCCAAATTCAGAAAAATATAATCCTTATATATTAATAGATAAATCAATTAAGCAAATTAAATTAATTGAATCCATGCCATTTTCAATAAGAGGACTATCATTTTGTCATTCTAGGGAGGTTGTGCTGGTTGTCATTGTTTCAACAAATCACCGTGTGATGGTAACTGATTTTTCTACACAGTAGGATCTAACTCCAGATCTTTTTTTTTTAATATGAGATGACTAATAATCTAGAAAATCAGACCTCATATTTCTCTTTGTAAAATAACAAGGGTGTTTTACACTTTATCTTGATTGTTTATGCCTCTTAGAGCCTAAATAAGGATAAGCCCCTGGTTCTCTTTTCCAAAAATCTTCAGGCACAGATTCCAACTCATGTCTAATTACAGACTTAGGAATGCTACCAATAGAAATTAGGTTTTGGCTACAGGGAAGCCAACTGGGATATGGAGAATGCAGAAAGGATAGCAGACCTTTCTGTAGTCCTTTATTTAAAGATAATATGGTGGGTATATTTTCTGAGCTTTTACATATCCCTTCCTTTTCCCAGTGAAACTAACTGGACTGGATATTGTATTTTGCCAAAAATTCTGTAGATGTTCATCTATTGGTTTCTGACACTCAGTATATCATGAAAGAAATGTAAATCCAGCCTTATTTTTAACAGTTTTGTTGACATATAGCTTACATATCATAAAAAGTATAAAATTCAAAGATTGTTAGTAAACTTACAGCTGCAACCATTTCCACACCCAGGGTTAGAACGTTTGTCCACCATCCTGATAAGTTCCCTCATACTGCTTTGCTGCCATCTCACTCCCACCACCACACAGAGAACATCGCTCTGCTTTCTGTCTAAAAAAATTTTCTTTTCTAGTTATTTCACAAAAATGGGTCATATAATATATAATCTTTTGCTTCTGGCTTCTTTCACTTAGCATAATATATTTGAAGTGCATACATTGTGTAGCATGTATCAGTATGTTTTTCCTTTTTTTGACAAACACCATTTCATCATGTGGATAATTTCTATTTTGTTCACTAATTAACCAGCTAATGGATATTTGGGTTGTTTCAGTTTGAGCCTATTATAAAAAATATTGTTACAAATATTCATGTACAAGTTTTGTGTGTGTATATGCTTTCATTTATCTTTGGTAGATTCCTAGGAATAGAATTTCTGGGTCATACGGTAAGTTTATGCTTAAATTTTTGTTTTATTCTATTCTATTGCCAATCTGTTTTTCAAAGTGGATGTATCATTTCAGATTTCTACCAGCAACCTATGATGTTTCCAATTTCTTTTTATATATGCTTATCAACGCTTGGTATTATCTTTCTTTTTGTTTATAGCTATTCTAGTGCGTGGGTAAGTCGTAGCTCATTGTAGTTTGAATTTTTATTTTTTTAATTTATATTTTTCTAATGATCATTTTTCCTGTGCTTATTAATCATTGTATATCTTTTTGGGTGAAATGTCTATTCAAATACTTTACTCATTTTTAATTGGATTGTTTGTTTTTTTATTGTTGAGTTATAAGAGTTCTTTATATTTTGTAGATATAAGTTTTTATACAAATATTTTCTCCCAGTCTGTGGCCTGAATTCTCATTTTCTCAATGCTGACTTTAGAATTGCAATTTAGGGGGGGTTGAAGTATGATATCGATCATTTTTTTTAATGTATCATGTTTTTGGTATGGTATCTAAGAATGTTTTGCCCAACCCAAGGTCACAAAATCTTCCCTATATATTTATTTCTAGAAGTTTCAGATTTTTAGCTTTTATATTTAAGTCTGTAATCCATTTTGAGTTAATTTTTGAGGACAGTGTTTGGTAAGAGTATAAGTTGGTCTTTTTTGTTTTATTGTATATGGATATTAATTGTTCTAGCACCATTTGTTGAAAAGTCTATCCTTTCCTTCATCTGCTTGTCTTGGCAATTTTGTACAAAATCTATTGACTATAATGCAAGGGTGTAAATCTGGACTCTTACTTTTTTCTGTTATCTATATGACTGTCTTTGTGCCTTATGTCTTACTTGTTATGACTTACTAATAAGTTTTGAAATATGGTAGTATAAGTACTCCAAATTATTATTTTTCAAAATTGTTTTGTTCACTCTGTCTTCCACATTTTCATATAAATTGCATGATGAGTGTCAATTTCTACAAACAAAAAACAAAAAGCCTGCTGATTCTGCATTGAATTTATAGATCCATTAGGGGAGAATAGCCATCTTGTTGATATTGAGACTTCTAATCCATTAACATATGATGTCTCTCCACTTATTTATGCATTTTTAAATTTCTCTCAGCAATGTTTTGTACTTTTGAGTGTATAAGTTTTAGTTGGTTTATTTGTAATTATTTTTACATATTTTTTTCTGCACTATGAATGGTATATTTTGTAAGTTTTTTTTAAAAAAAAAAACAGCCTGATTTCAGTTTCTTTACAGGAAATACATATTTTCTGCTTGAAAACCTGTAATTTAAAAAACTTATGTAAGTCAAATATTTGTACTTGTTTTTGTCTTCACTGATTTTACCTGGAATACAATGAGCTCCTTCATTCTCCGTACACTGGAGTCTTTCTTTTGGAACATTTTTATTCTATTTTTGTTTCTTTTTCCTGGGACACTAATGATCTGTATGTTAGATTTTCATTTTTTTGCCCTTCCCAAATATAATTTTCTCATTATTTTCTTTTCACTATTTTTCTTATGCATTGTAGGAGAGTTTTCCAAATGAATTCTCCAAATGAAACTAATATAAATTACTGTTCCTCAATTCTGCTTTGAATTATGTCCAACATGTATTTTAATTCTATTTTTTAATATTTTACTATTGTGGCTTTTCCTTCCAATGTGTTTTTTGTTCTTCCATAATCTTACATGATGCTATTGCCTACTTTACCTTAAGGATGTTTTCTTCTTAGTTCTGCAGAAGTTGTTACATCTGTGATGATGATGAGTGAGTCTTTATTATATGATAGGTAATATGCTAGCTGATTTATAGACATTATTACATATCTTCATACATGCTCATGCTCTGAATTTTCCAGATTTTTTAGACATTATTACATATCTTCATACATGCTCATGCTCTGAATTTTCCAGATTTTGTTTCCTTTTTAATGCAATATTTTAAAGATTTCATGTCAGTATTTTTTTCTTTATATACTCCCTAGTGCAAAGCAAGTTCTCTTCAGTACTTTTTTTTAAAATAAACTATGTGTATGGCTTGCTCATAGTTGTTGTCCCAATAAGCATGATTATGTGGAGTGCAGTTTCTGGTCCAATTCCCAGTTTCTATCAGCCTATAGTTTCACTAAGATAATATCCATGTGACCAACACTGTCTAGTTATTTGCCATTTTGAAATTAGAGAGAAAATTATCAACCTAAATTCCCAAAATGCGCTATTGTACTTCTGTTTCCTCTTATGCTGGCAAAGATATATTGGGCCAATATTTATGTTAAAATTCAATGTTTCTCCTCAGACTTAGAGGGGGAGAGGGGGTAAGGGCAACATATATAACCTAAACATCTGTACCCCCATAATATGCTGAAATTAAAAAAATGCAATGTTTCTCTACCAATGGTGGCCATTCTACCATTATTTTTGGCTATTTTTATTGAGATGTGATGTCAGCTATAGTGAAAAAGTCCTGGGTCACCTTATAGTTAAGCATCCTGTAAAAAGAAATGTCTGGTTCCCAACTTTTTATGTTAGTATAGACTCTGGATTCCTTAGTGTAGACTATGGATATACAGTAAGTGTTGTCTTATATTTTGACTCAATCTATATCCATATCCCTTAGTTCAGGGATGTTAATCACTCTCTGAAATTTTTGGATTTAGGATATCCATCAGTAGTATTAGGACTTCTTGTCTTTTGTTTCTTTTTTTTTTTTTTTATCTGTGTTGAAAATTTAATAGAAAGTTGGGATAGACTGTTTCATGGAGTGTTAGTTGAAGTTACTTTAAAATGAAAGTCCTCTTTAAGTCTTAGAAAAAAACTGATGGTAATACAATGTATGCAATAAAAACAGAAATTGGTGATCAACAGATGGGCGGTAAGAGTATGTGCAGATTTCTGAATTGAGCAAATTGATATGTGGAACTACCATAGACCTATAACTCTACTAAAGATCTATAGAGGTACTGCAGATCTATTATATTAATCAAAATTGAGAAAATAGAAAATACAAGTTGTGGTTCTGTAGGGAAGAGTGAATTCAAACACAGTCATTTTGTGTTTGAGCTTACTTTGAGATTTAGAGTGGAAGAATCAAAGAGATAGATATATGCATCTAATATTCAGGAGATTAATCTGGGAAGAAGAGAAGAGCTTTAAAGGAGAGGAATGAATAAATAAAAACCATTGCCCATGGATTTCCTATAAAATTGAAAGTATATAGAAACAGACAAAACATTTGGAGAAATAGTCAAATTAATTTTCATCTACATCCATAACTAAGCTATGTAGTCAATTAGATGATAGAAATTATATAAAAATAAGCATACTTAGAATAATCTTGGGTGGCTTGTAAAGATAAAGAAAATCATTAAAAAGTTTAAAATATATTTTGAGAAATAGCTTTATCTTATAATAAATATGTCATTTCCACAATGGATTAATTTGAGTTATAGCATCCAAAATTATCTTAAGTATTTATTATTTGCCAAAAAATAAGTCTCAGTAATTTAATCACATATTATACAAAACACATGCAATCCTGAAATAAAATTCTCTCAAGTCTGAACCATAAATATTTTAAAGAGAGATTTGCAAACACAGATATCTATATCATATTTGATTTATTAATAAGTATATTATTAATTTAAGTAGAATTATATCACAATTATTTTCATGATTAGTATTATTAGATGGTGTGGTATAGTTGTTAATAGCCCAGGCTCTAGAGTCTTTTTTTCTATGATTGATTCCCAGAATCATCTTTTTTGGTTTTTATGAACTTTGAAAATTTATCCAAACTTTCAAGTTTCACTTTATGCATCTGTAATAAAAACACCTCTCTTTTAGTTTTCACAGAGCTTAAATGAAATAATCTACGTAAAATGTTTAAAACATTGCATGGAAATGGTATTATCATTAACACAATATTACATATTCCAGTAATCTTATGAGAGATCAAAGGCCAGGTTAAGGGCCAGGGCATACAAAAGCAGCTTATTATTTGCCTCACTGATTTTTAGCACAACAGAGGTAGATTTTATAATCATAAAAAGAGCAATATTTTACTGTTAAAAACTAAGGAGAATATCAAGCTTCAGATTCACAGGAGCTAAAGCAAACATACATAATGAGGCAGGATGAACTGCCATTATCTGGGGTGGATTCTTAGGTATATATAGTCCCTGAAAAGAGATTTTTCTCTATTTACTAAACGGGGTAATGACACTTAGTATCTGAGTTCAATAATTCTAAAATTCCAAACCAAAAATCAAAATTTATCAATTATTTTTCTAGACCAAGCACTAATCATGGAACAATAGAGTATTTCACAAAGAACAAATAAATGTAAATCAATTGAAAAGCCATATTGAATATCTATTATAAGCAAGCATCTCTACTAATCAGAGATTAAATAAAATATTTCTTATTCTCATAAGACCATATTCATAAATACAGCTGAATGATTAAACATTTAATCAAAATGATTTATGAGAGTGCAAGATGGTAAATGGTAAACACCAAGTAAATGCAGCTAAATAAATTATAATTAAATAAAAACTAATTAACTTACTTCAGTGATGAATCTCACAGACAAAATATTGAATGAAAGAAGCCACATAAAAATAGTGTATGACGCATGATTCTATTTATATCAAGATCAATAATACAGAGAAGTAATAATGGTAAGAGAAGTCAGAATATTGGTTACTATTACAGAGGACATTGATGAGGGGAGGACATTAGGAAGCCTTCTGGGTTGCTGGTAACGTTCTGTCAATTGATCTTGGAAGTAGTTACATGGGTAAATGTAGATGTCAAACCTCATTGAACTGTATTCTAAACTTCTGTGCACTTTACTCAATGTATATTAAACTTCAACTAAAATAATTTAAAATTCCTAAATTTAAAAATCAAGACCTTACAAGAAAATTTTGTTCCCACAGACCACATCTTCCATATGCCAACCTTCCGTAACTCCAATTCCACTACTTTCCTCCTGACGGGAATCCCTGGACTTGAATGGGCCCATGCCTGGATCTCCATCCCCTTCTGCTGCCTCTATTTAACTGCCCTTTCTGGGAATACCCTGATCCTATTCATAGTCCTCACTGAGCCAAGCCTCCACGAGCCCATGTACTATTTCCTCTCCATGTTGTCCACCAGTGACATTGGCTTGTGCACCTCTACTCTCGTGACAGTGCTGGGAATCTTCTGGCTCAATGCCCGGGAGATCGGCTTCAATGCTTGTTTATCGCAGATGTTCTTCATTCACCTCTTCACTTTCATGGAATCTTCAGTGCTCCTAGCTATGGCCTTTGATCGTTTTGTGGCCATTTCTAACCCCTTGAGATATGCCACCATTCTAACTCATGCAAGAATCACACAGATTGGTTTAGCAGTCATTACCAGGGGAACTGTCATTTTGACACCACTAGTCCTGCTTCTTAAGCGACTGTCCTTCTGCCGCAGCCATGTGCTCCGCCACTCCTACTGCTTCCACCCTGATGTGATGAAGCTCTCGTGCTCAGACACAAAGATCAATAGTGCATTTGGACTAACTGCAATCATCTCCACCGCTGGAGTGGACTCCATCTTCATTCTGCTCTCCTACGTCCTGATCATCCGCTCAGTTCTCAGCATTGCGTCCTCGGAGGAGAGGAAGAAGGCCTTCGGCACCTGTATCTCTCATATCACAGCTGTGGCCATGTTCTACATCCCTTTGATCAGCCTGTCCTTTGTCCACAGATTTGGAAAACATGCCCCCACCTTTGTGCCCACCCTCATTGCTAATGTGTACCTTCTCCTGCCGCCTGTGATGAACCCCATCATCTACAGCGTGAAAACCAAGCAGATTCAGAAAGCTGTGCTCAAACTCCTATGTTCCAAGCGAACTCGGATTTAACAATTACTACTCCTGTTAAGACTTATTTCAAAGTCTGAAAAATTTACCACAAATTGGACTTATAAACCCATACATTTTTAGAATTGAGTGGCGCTAGATGACATCTAATTCAAACTTCTCCATAGTAGGGTTATCCCTCCTAAGGCAATCTTATCTTTTCTACCACCTAGATGCTAATTCAGATTCTCACTATCTCTCAGCAATCTTATTCCAATAAATGACTAACTGACCCACTATCTCTATTCTGTTTCTGTTCAAAATCACATCATTCACTTTGAATTAATTTTACAAATATTCAGCTCAAATAAAATTTAAAAACAAACATCCCTTCCATGTTTATTTCTCATACACCAACTAAATGAAGCAGCAATTCCTGTCTATAGTAAAGTAGACAGGAATTGCGTAAAGTAGACAGGAATTGCTCTTTCACAACTTGGGCTTATTGTCCTTTAGAGTTTAACCTATTTTTTTTCTCTTTTCACATACTCTGCAGTCTAAGAATGCCAGTCTGATAACTACTTCTTCAAATGCATGCAATTTTTTAATGGTGGGCCTTACTGTTGATGCCACTTCAAACTTGACACCCACTTCTCCACCTTGACACCTGCTTCTCACCTTGAAATTCTACTTTGGTTTCGAAGCTCATGTTTAAATTTCTTCTTCTTTAAATTTTCATGATTGCTTCAATGATATTTGATTTCCCATAATTCGCTTTTCATATTGCTTTCTCTATACCTGGTTTGCCTTTATATGTGTTTGTGAACGTGTATGTATATTAATTAGTATAGCTTCCACAAGGCTGTAAATTTCCTAAATAAAAAGTCTTGATTTTGTTTGAAGCCTCTACAATACCTAACAGAATATCTTTCACATAACAGACACTCATGGATAGCTATTGAATTGAACTATGTATAATAGACTATCAAATAGCCCATCTGAACAATTCCAGTGATAATTCATTCAATTCCATATTTGACATACAGAACATAAAAAATTTCTCTTATAACAGAATCCAATTTTTTATCCCTATGTTACGTAGCAACTGATCGTAACTCTGACTTTTCCAAGCCATATAGCTGAATGGCTGTTTTGGATCCTGAGGTCTCAGGAATTTATTCCTGTTTGCGTAAGGCTCTCTCTAAGAATAATTTAAGCCATTTTTTTATTCATGACTGAAAGGTTTCTTAGAACTGGATGTCAATTAGGTAATATTTTAAAGTTTCCAAGGTGCCAAAGAAAAACAAGTGAACCATCCTCAACTGCTCACTCTTCATTTGTTCCCATGTGTAATGAATCTATACTTCTTGTCTACACTAACACCAAAATATTTTATCCTCACTTTTGAACTTAGTCTATGACACCAAAATCTTTCAGCTAAATTGCAGTTTCCTTATATGGCTCTAGTTCTCTAATCTTACCCTTTTCTTCCTCCCGTATTCCATAAAACAGTCAGAAAGACCTTTTATAAAGGATTTTAATAAATTTTTAGCATACAAGAAAGAATACGCTCTCATTAATAAAATGTAGAAAAGGAAAAAGTCCTCCTTGCTATAGTCTCTCAAACCCAGTCTCTCTTTAACTTCTCTATAAAGCTAACCATTTCATAGATTTGATTTTTAACCTTTCTTTTTTATGTATTTTTTACAGATATGGAAAAAATAAAATTTAAAGTAAATTTTATTATTTGTATTTCAGATAATAGCAGAGTTTCCTAGAAACATTTTGCTTGTCATTTCAAGAACTACATAAACCTGCTAGAGAAACTTGCTTGTTACCCAAAATTTCTATGGATCTAACTGTGCCTTCATATATCCTGTTCAACACTTTCCCTGGATTTTTGTCCCCTGTGGTTGCAAACTCTACTGGCTAGTTCTCTGTACATGTATAGTATCTACTTGGTAAGCTAGTTCTGGACTGCTGCTTTGTATAGACATAGAAATGCTGTGGAACACTATCTCCAAGGATTGCTTGCCAGGCTCTACTCCCATAAACCATAATCACTGAGAACCCTACCACAATTACTCTAGCTCACTGCCCAGATCAAGGCCATCTGATTCACCCTACCTTAATTTACACACTCACATTTTCACGGATGATAATAAGGCAGTGGCACACTTTACCTTACAATGCATGCAGCTCAAAGTATTGTAGCCTTAAGAATAGAAGGCATAAGACAATGGACATGATGATTCCAAATTATATTCTTATTCATCTTCCAACAGCAATATGCACTTAGCATCTCCTATAAACCAGGTATTAAGGAAGATATTGAGAATTACAAACATGAACAAGATTAGCTTCTTGCCTTAAGGGGGCTTAATGCCTAGTGAGGAATATAATTCTCAAAGATGTGCTTTCTAAAATGTTTATTATAAATGTACCTTCCTTCAATAAAACTCAATACAGGACAGTTTTGAATAATTCAAATTACAAAAAATCTTTACACAGTAATTCTTCTACTTCAATGCAACCATGGTATAGAATTATAAACTACTTGACATAGAAATAGATAGAAAGAAGGAAAACTAAAATTATAGAATCCACTTAAAATTAGAATAATGTGACATATTATTTGAAATAATAATGCAAGTCAATGAGAACATAGGTTTCACTATGTAAAATTTTCATTTTGCTGATGGTACCTCTTGTCTGTGAAGTATCTTCTGAACGTTGATCCATAGATTGAATACTTAAGAACTATGGTGCAAGGCAAAACACATAATAATTATGTGAGGATTGTGTTAAAAATATACATTCTTAATAAATCCCCGCAAGGGAATGCTATTCAGTACTAAAAGGAGCTAGCAAGCCATGGAAAGACATTAAGAAAAATTAAATGTATATTACTAGGTGAAATAAATCAACTTGAAAAGGATATATAATGTATAATTCCAATGATAGGACATTCTGGAAAAGGCAAAACTTTGGAGACATTATGAAGATCAATGGTTGGCACAAGTTTATGTAAAGGGAAGTATTAATAAGAAAAAAACAGGATTTTTTTTTTTTAGGTCAATGAAACTACTCTGTATGATACCATAATGGGAGATACATGACATTACTCATTTATCAAATCCATAGAACATATAACACCAATAGTGAACCTAATTTATACTGTAAATTTTGGATGATAATTGCGCATCAATATTGGTTCATTGATTGTAACAAATGTACCACTCTGTTGGGGAATGTTGATGATGGGGGAGGCTGCGCATGTAAGGATGGGAGGGATATATGGGAACTCTGTACCTTCCACTCAATTTTGCTGTGAATCTAAAACTTGTCTAATAAAGTTTACAAAAATGCATGTTCCTGGGCTCCACTCCCAGAATATTTTATTTTATGCATTCTGGGATGAGGCCTGAGAACATATATTTATAACAAGATCCCAAGGCATACCTGACACTCAGCCAGTTTGGGGAGCCACTGAGACACAACAAATACAACCATATATCTCTTTGTTGTTTATTTTCTCCAGCCTAAATTTATTTGTTTTGATCTTTGTGGGGAAAAAAAAAAAATCTTTAAGTCTTTCTCTCTATGGAATAGCTGGGTCTAAAATCCAAGAGTATAGGGTGACTTCAATGGTCTCCTTCCCAAAGCAGGTATGACAACTACATTTAGACACTTTTCATATTTGTTCAATATTTGTATTTTTCTTGACATAATTTTAACATCAATCATAGCAAGTCAAAAAGAAAACATTTCAGAACACATATGTATATCAAAACATCACGTCATACACTGTAAATATATACAACTTTTACTTGTCAGTTCCCCCTCAATTAATCTGGAAAAAAATGTTAATAAAGAAGAAAAGAAACTACATGGGAGAGTAAGTAGATCTATACATGCAGAGTGACTCTGAAGCACAAAAGCAAAACAAGCAAATACAATTTACCAGAATGATCCCTTAGGAATAAGTTTTTCTTTGGATTAAATGATCTTCTTGAGAATGGGTTTCTCATAAATGCCCTCCATTCTGGGAGCTAAACGGGACCTCAGAGCCCTGTCTCTTCCTCATCCTCTCCACTCAATGTAAGTACAGGGTCATGTAAGAGACAATGGCTATGCATTAATGTCAGAAGGTTTATGTGCGTTTGTTTTGCAATAAGAGCATTAGATTCATCAGAATAAATATTTCTAAGAGGAAGTTATAACAGCCATGCAAACACAAAGTGCTGTGCAGTTGCCTTTGATTCAAGAGTTTATAATAGGAAAGGCCCTGGTGTTTTACTGCTTTTAGGTAAACTTAAAAATAAACAAAAGAGATTCTTTTCAATGTGCTGAATCTTCATTTTGAAAATATCCATTAACAGCAAAATTATGAAAAAAAATCAAGGGAATGTGGTCAATATGAAATCTGGCCAGGATTCCCTAGATAAGATAAAAAATTTAAAATTTCCTATCCATGGTACTAGATACAGAGAGTCAGAATATTCCAAAAAATGAATTTGACTCATGAATGTAGAATTCTGACATTAAAAAAGTATGATTTATTTAGTGGAAACAAACAATATGGAATACTTGGGGTCATAAATTCAGATACCCAGTATTGAGCTTTAAAAAAATAAGTAATTTATCCAAATAAAATATCTATCATTAGTAGGGCATAAGCTTTCAGTTATTTTTCTAGTAGTGGGATGATGATGCATTCAGAGCAAGAGACATTAAATATCTTTTAAAAGATCAGGACATTCAAGCCAGGCTGATAACAAAAAGATGTCTTTGAAGCTGGTTAACTAAAGTTACATATGTCAGCAGTGACTATGAAAATGAGCAAAGTTAATATAAGCATGCATAGCTCAAATCCATAATACCAGCAGCCCCTATTGTACAACAGAAACTAATTAATTTTACCAATAGTCATAATTATTTAGTACTCAAGGAAATACTTGCTTTCCTTATCTCCAGAATGTTGACAAGAAAATGACTTTTATAAAGAGTAACAAAAAGAAAAGCAAACCTACTGAATATCAAGTGTCTGAAACCCTGATGCATATGCATTTATATGACCAGGTAGAGCCAAGGAACAATGACAGCATATTGCTATTGAGGAAAACATCACATGAATACTTGCCTTTTTAGTAATTCACATATGCACGTAACATGGGTTTATTTTTTATTAAAATTATTAATAAAAATAAATTATTCTACCAAGTTTCACCACCACAGGGAAACACTGATACATAGCACAGTGGAATTTTTAATAAATTTTAAATTTACACAGATGGAATTAAAATCCTAGCTTTTTAAATGTATGAAATAGTGCAAATTGTTTAACCTTGTTAATTTTTATCTTCCAAGGCTAAAATACTGGAATCTTATAAGCAATATAATTTTTAAATGCAATGAAATAATTCTTATAAACCACATAGCATCAGGCCTGACACACATTGTAGGAATCTATGAATGATAGATCTTAACTACCTGGCAAAGTAGCTATAACTATTATTATCTCTAATTTACCAATGAGAAAAGAGCATCAACAATATTCTAAATTAAGGCCTCTGATTCCAAAGTTTTGTTACTATTAAGCAACCCCTCCCCTTTCACACCGTATTAGTCAGGGTTCTCCAAAGAAAGAGAACCTATTGAATTACATATATTAATAAACTGGGTAGGTCACTTTGGGGCAGGCCATCTGCTTTACTCAGCTACCAGTTCAAATGCCAATCTCTTCTGGAAACACCCTCACAGACACAGCCAGAAGTGAAGTTTAACCAGATATCTGCGTATCTTGTGACCCCATCAAGTTGGTACAGAAAATTAATCATCACATCCCCTCCCTTCATTCCAATGTTTTGCCAACTGTACTTAGATTTCGGGTCTCAATCTAGATATTTTTATTTACTGGAAACCATTGCTTATTCCCCAAATGAGCTTATTGCCCTTTGTGTGCTCTCACAATATTCTAGGTTTATTCTCTCCACTCTGTAATTCCATGATACTTGTATGTGTCCTCTAATCAACTACTCATTTTGATGCCAGGGACTTTGTTGCGATTAATATTTAATTTTCTATGCCTAGTTCATAATACATGTATAATACATATTTTCTGAATTACTGAATGAAGCATCCCATTTTCAGTAACTGTGCTTAGATTAAAGTGGCGGTACTGTCATGCAGTATTGGAAGCTTATTGTAGCCTTGTTTCTGGCTCATTCCAAGCATTTGAACACTTTCCAATTCTAAAATTCTAGGATTCCACATGACTCTAAAACGTTATAAATGGAGACATCTAGAGCCAATCCCAGGTGATCTTAGAGGAGATTTCCAGAGACAAATAGTGTTTTTTCTTGAACTCTATTGCTGCCCATGACCACTGGGTATTAATACTGACATTCTTGGTCATTTATTTTTTTTTAAATTAAATGAGTTTAAATTCCTATTGATGGTTCTAGCCATAAGTGCATTATTTTTGGAACTGTAACATTTTCCTGGGGAGTTGAGGGGAGGTACCGAGATGACAGAATAGAAGCAGCCTGAACACACCACTCAAATGGAGAGGACTGAAGGTGGCGAGTGTATATCCACCTTCGGATCAACCCTCTAAGAGAGAGCATTTTGAATCAAAAGAGAGGCAACAAGAGGCACCCAATGTGAAGGAGAAGGGAGTGAAGCAACCTGCTCTGCGGTTTGGAGGTACACAGGGAAGATGAGTGCACATGTGGGCAAGACACAGAGGGGAGAATCCTGGGGCTCCACCCTCACTCCATGATCGTTGCTATCCGACCTGTGGGAGGAACCCTCCACTGCAGAAGGCCGCAGAACTGACATAGGAGCTATCTGGAGACTGTGCAGTGGCATTGCTCTGAAGAGAGGACACAGGCTTCGCAAGCAGTGACCCATTGGCTTGAGAACCCTGGGTGCTGTGGCTGGTGCCATTTTAAAACCCTAGACGCAGAGCACTGCCTCTACCCAGGGGTCAGATTTGCTGCTGCTGCCTCCCCATACCCCCTGCCAGTCCAGGGGCGGGAGGACCGGGGAGGTTGGGCACTCTCATGAGTCCCTGGCAGGAGCCGTGCACTCCCACTGCCACAGTGGACCTGAGCTGGGAAGATGGACGATCACCACCACCTGTCAACATGGGCAGGGTTGTGCACAAGCTGGAGCCCGGTCAACAAATGCAGCCACCCCAGGAACTGAATGGGGTAGCTCTGCAATGGGCACGGGCTGACAATCACCTCTGCCCACAGATGGGCCATGATGCGCTCAAGTCACAGGGGCTGACAAATGCCGCGTCCACAGTTCTAACCCTACAGCTCTCAAGTGCTGATAGTCGCCACTGCCTGCAGATCAGAACAGAGCAGCTCTCATGCCAGCTTGAGCTTATAATCACCACTGCTGACAGAACTGGGTGGGGCATTCATTCATTCTACAATGTGGGGACCGCCAGTGACAACCACAGAATAATGGTGAATTAGGAGAGGCAGGAGAGCAACAGTGTTAAGTGCTCACAGTCATCTGCCCATCTCTGGCTGGGTCAATCCTCAAGTATAAGACACAAGTGCACCATCCAGGGACCCTCTGCTTTGCACTGAGTAGGAGAGTTCCCGGCAGAGGAGAACAGGTGCACTGCAAGCTTATCTGTCTTGAGCTGAGAGAAGTGATTTCAGAAGAGAAGGATCCAGAAAAAGAACTCTGGTAGCATTGGCAGCATGACAAAACAAGCTGATTTGACATTCCCAAAGGATCACAATAGGTCTCCAGCAATGGACCCCAACCTAAAGGAAATTGTCAAAATGTCAGAGATGGATTCAGAATGTGGATGACAAATAAGGGGAATGGGATTGAAGAGAAAGTTGAAAACCAACACAAAGACCCCCCAAAAAATGTTTCAGGGCATGAATGAAAAATATACAAAAATTCACCAAATAGCATAAGAAAAGATATAACAGACCTTATAGAAATGAAAGAGTCATTTAGAGAATTTCAAAATACAGCAAAAAGCTTCAGCAATTGGCTAGACAGAGCAGATGGAAGAATTTCAGAGCTTGAAGACAAGGCTTTTGAACTAACCCAGTCAGTCAAAGATAAAGAGAAAAGAATGATGAAGAATGAACAGTCACCCAGAGAAATTATGGGACTGTGCAAAACAGGCCAATATAAGAATTACAGGTATCCCTGAGGAAGAACAAGAAAAAGCAAAAAGCATGGAAAGCCTGTTTGAAGGAATTATTGAGGAAAACTTGCCTGATATCACCGGAGATTCTGATATCCAGATACAAGATGGTCCTTGAACACCAGGAAGGTTCACAGCAAATAGGACATCTCCAAGACACATAATCACCAGCATGGCCAAAGTCAAAATGAAGCTTCAAGATGAAAGCAACAACTATAAAAGAAAGCCTATCAGACTAACGGCAGATTTCTCAGCAGAGACCTTACAAGCCAGAAGGCATTGGGGCCTCATTTTTAGTTTTCTTAAGCAGAACTGCCAAACAAGAATTTTATATCCTGCAAAATTTAGTTTCATAAATGATGGGGAAATAAAGACATCCAGACAAGCAAACGCTAAGGGAATTTGTCATAACTAGACCTACCTCTCAGGAAATACTCAAAACTTCATTATACATGGCTTTTAGCAAATTCAAAAAAAACGAAATCATACCATGTATCTTCTCAGACCACAGTAAACACTCAAATCTACACAAAGTAATGGAAATTAAACAACCTACTGCTAAATGATGCTTGGGTCAATGATGAAATTAAGACAGAAATTTAAAGAATCCTCAAACTCAACAATGAAGGAGACACAAGCACTTTCAAAATTTATGGGAGACAGTAAAAGCAGTCCTAAGGGGAAAGTTCATGGCCTTAAATTCACATATCAGAAAGACAGAAAGACCACAAATTAACAACCTAATGTCACTTCTCAAGGAACTAGAAAAAGAAGAGCAAACCAAACTCTAAGCCAGCAGAAGAAAAGATCTTAAGAAAATACCCATTTTGCTTTGGGTCTACGCATACACACCCACACACATGCACACACACACACACACACACACACACACACACCCCTCATAGACTACTAGTCAGCTATAAAAAGAAATGAAATAATGTCTTTTGCAGCAACTTAGATGGAATTAGAGATCATTATCCTAAGTGAAATATCTCAGGAATGGAAAAACGAACACCAGATGTACTCTCTAATAATTGGGAGTTAAATGATGAGCACACACAGGCACGAAGAGATGTAAAGGACATTGAAAACCAAGAACAGAGGATGGTGGGGGGTGGCGAGGGGTAAAAACCTACTTATTGGGTACAACAAACAGTATTCTGGTGATGGGCACACTAGAAGCCCCAACTTAAGCCTTATACAAGGTATCCATGTAACAAAAACTTTGTACCCCTTAATATTTTGAAATAAAAAAAACATTTTTTATCTTTCCATATTTACAACCACTAAAATATTCTTCTAAAATTATCTGATGAATAAGGGATTTTACTTTTATGTTTTGCATATTAATATTGGATTGATACCAGAAAACTGAGTTATAAATTGATTTTATTTTACCTAGTATACTTTTTAGTCAAATTATGAAGTTAATGGAACATGAATCGCCTCATACTCAGTAGAGTACCTATTCTTCAATCACTATGATCAGCACTGGGAGTTTTCTGCATTGGGGCCCTTTCCATAATCTCTCAAATATTTAGGATATTACATAATGCTCAAAAGTTTATTTTTGTGATCCTTTTATACTTCAGTAACATCGAATAAGAAAATAGTAACATATATTATCTAAGTCAACCGTCCTTACTATTAACATTAATTGACAAGACCAAAGATATGGCTATTTTGTGGCTAAATCAAAACTGAGTAGCCTTAGATGTAAGATATGCTGGGATCTCAGTGGCCTCTAAGAACAGTAATAAAAGCCAAAACTGAACAGCAATAGTATTATAGCTTGGGATAAAAAGATATATATAGTCAACAACAAAACATGCAGTCCAAGAGGTGTCATAAACTAAGCTTTGGAGCCAGACTGCTTCAATAAGGAGGTAATATTGTGTGGCTATAACAGAGCTGCAGGAAGATATTCTCCAAATCAAGTGGTTGGAGGCATCCTGGGTCTAAATGTCCATGAGTGACCAATGGGTTACCAGCCAATGCCTGGGACTATGAGGAAACCGTCTAATCTTCTCAAGGCTGAACAACACATGGAAATTCAGAGCACCACCAGATTGGCTTAGTGAGAATCTTAGCAAGATTTTCCTAAGAGAATCTAAAGGAAGTAGATCACAAGAGTGAAGTCAATATGGGAAAGAAGAAAGGAAAGAGAAGAAAACTCACCTAGACTTCACCTACATAGTAGTAAGTCTTATTTCAGATGCTGCCTACTGGCAGAGTTAAAAGTTCACAAGTGTTATTTATCTTGATGAAGACAGACTTTGAAAGTGTACTACCGAGGCTTGTATGTAAGTAAAAGGTGGCAATGATTGCAACAACTTTGGGCTGGGAAGGGAAGTGTCATATCGGGCATCTGCACATCCAACTTTACTCCTAGCCCTGAAACTTAATACAGTTGTCCTTTTAAAAACTAATTGTTAAAGGTGGTGTTACAGATAATTTTCTTTAAGAGTTATTTATCAACTCAGCTAAGGTGACAACAGATTAGAAAATCAAGAATCAAGATCAGAAATACAACCCTAGGCTAGAAACAACCAGAACAAGGCTGGGGTAAAATCACTGACCAAGAAATAGCAAATAGGCCATTTTCACTTGTATAAAATTATTTATTTATGTAAAATTATTTCCTTAAAATGCTATGTATCTTTAAAATATATGGTAAAGTTTCATGATAATGCAGAAGAGTTTTTAACACAAAGATTCAAATATATGTATATTTCTATTAAATAATAAATCTTACTTTCAATAACTAATATGATTTTCAAGTCTCCATTGAATTCATGGTATTTTCAGGTTATTTTAGTCCAATTATCCCTTGTGTGGAAAGTATAAACGAACAGAGAGAGAAACGGATTAGGGTCAAATTGAAAGAGGACCAAAAGCATCCTTGGGTTGAAAATTTTTTAAAAAAAGAGCTACTATTCTTTATTGTGAGTCAGAAAACTAGAATCATGAAGAGGAAGTTGAAAAGCAGAAAAAAAGGAATTTAAACCTGGGAAATAAAAAGGAGAGGATAAAATCCTGAGATTAACCTCCAATTTGATTTGTCTAACTACAGTTAATATTATAGAAGTCAGAACAAAATTGCTGAATGGTATTATCATTTCTCATTCTAGGACATTTTATGGCAACAAAATTATACTTCCATAGTAATCATGTCATCTTTTCTTAATGTCACTTCCTCTTCTCTGATCTTTATCCTGATGGGAGTGCCAGGACTAGAAGTTGCTCATGCCTGGGTCTCCGTCCCCTTCTGGTGTCTCTACATAACTGCCCTCTCTGGAAATGGCATAATCCTATTTGTTATCATCACTGAGTCAAGTCTCCACGAACCTATGTACTATTTCCTCTCTATGCTCTCAACCACGGACCTGGGCTTGTGTATTTCCACACTGGTCTCTACACTGGGCATATTCTGGTTCAACACAAGACAGATCAGCTTCCACGCCTGTGTTGCCCGGACATTCTTCATTCAACTCCTTACTGTCATGGAGTCCTCAGTGCTCCTGGCAATGGCCTTTGACCGCTTCATTGCCATTTGTAACCCACTGAGATATGCTACCATCCTGACTGACTCCAGAATCGTCAAAGTGTGGTTTGCGATTCTTGTCAGAGGCACAGTGATCCTATTGCCTTTGGCTTTGCTTCTTAAACGTCTGTCCTTCTGCCAAAGTCATGTGCTCCACCATTCCTACTGTTTCCGTCCTGATATCCAGCTCTCATGTACTGACAATAAGATCAACAGTGTTTTAGGACTTACTGCCCTCATAGTCACTGCAGGAGTGGACTCTGTCTTTATTCTTCTCTCCTACATCCTGATTATTAAGACCGTCCTAAGCATTGCTTCCCCAAAGGAGCGTCATAAGGCCTTTAGCACTTGTATCTCCCACATAGATGCTGTTGCCATTTTCTACATCCCTCTCATTAGCCTGTGCTTTGTCCACAGGTCTGGGAAAAGAGCACCTCCTTATGTGCACACTCTTATGGCCAATGTGTATTTGCTTATTCCACCAGTGATGAATCCCATTATTTACAGTATGAAAACCAAGCAGATCCGTAGGGCCATTAAAAAAGTCCTCTTTCCCAAGGGATCTGAGGTCTGATTCTAATACTTTGCAATAAAATCTACTCCGTTGTTACCACTTCCAAGACATAGAGTTTAATCAATATAACTCCTTATATCAGTAACCGGAAATCAAAAAAGTAGAGGATTGGGTGGGGGATGCAGTTTGGAGGAAATTTATTCTTTATTTTCAATAGAACTATTATTGATCTACTCTTTAGAAATGAGCAATGCAATATCTTGATATTATTTAATATAAAAATGTTAGTAAAGTTTTGGAAGCATGAATAATAATGGCTAAAATGAACACTTTGCTCATGAGATCAAGCCTCCAAAATTACATGTAAAATAATAACTCATATCTTCTGTCCTATCTGGTTTTCTTAAAGTATGCATAATAGTTAATTAAGTGTTTTAACTTTAAATTAAATTAGACCCTATTACCTATTATTCTTACACACAATTTAATCACCATTGATTCATTGTTTCATTTACTGAGTGTCTACTATTGCCAGACACTACACAATATGATAGGGTGACAGAGAAGGCAAGATATTTTCATAAATAGTGAAATACATAGATAAGAAAATAACCAATCAAAATCTGATTACTATGTGATATGTTGGAATATATAGATATAGGCAAAAGGAGTAATAAGAATATATAAGAATAAAGCTTAATCCAGCCTGGGAAACCATCACAATGTGTTGTTTGAGATATAAGGTCAAGATTTGGAGAAATCCACTTCCAGAATGGTAGCATGAGTAGCATGAGGAGCTGTGAGGACACACCATTCAAGGAAACAACCATAAACAGTGAGATAGATATATATATTATATATATGATATATATATACACATAAGCCCAATAATTATATATAGCTAATATATATGAGATACATATGTATTTATACAATCATAAATTGTGAGAGAGATATATCATTTTATATATGTGTATATGTATAAACACACACATATATATGTGTATATATAGAGAGAATACATATATATATAGTGCGTGTATATATATAGTGATATAAACATAAACATTTACATCCTTTGGAAATTACCCTAAGGGTATACAAAAAATAAAATAAAATATTTTTTCAAGAAAACCTATTAAATAACTGTAAGAACAGTGAGAGTCTGTGGGACTTGAAATTTGGCTGGCTTATGCCCTCCTTCCCCTCACAGCTCAGTATATTGATAGTTCCACTCCAAGTAGGCATAGCCAAGAACACAGGGCATCCTTCCCTTCCTCCTATGCCCCCTCAGTTCTCAGTCTCAGTTCTCAGTAGACCTGTATCAGTCCGTGGCCTGTTAGGAAACAGACTGCATAGCAGGAGGTGAGTAGTGGATGAGCGAGGGCAGCTTCATCTGTATTAATAGCTGCTTCCCATCACTCGCATCACCTCCTGAGCTCCACCTCCTGTCAGATCAGCAGCAGCATTAGATTCTGTATTATGGTGAGTTGTATAATTATTTCATTATATATTATAATGTAATAATAATAATAGAAATAAAGTGCACAATAAATGCAATGCACTTGAATCTTCCAGAAACCATCTCCCCCACCACCTTGGCCCATGGAAAAATTGTCTTCCATGAAACTGGTCCCTGGTGCCAAAAAGGTTGGGACCACTGGTCTAGACCACCAGCATTTCTCTTTTCTGCTCCACATTGCAGAAGCTATACAGGTGAGTGCAACCCAGAGGTCAGTGGCTCCTTTCATCCACTCAACCTCTCCTCATAGAGCAGAGGCTGTACCTCTAGCAAGGCAACCAGAAAATACTGGGCCCCATCACACTTTCCTCAGCTCAGTCCTAAGGCGGAGGGTCTATACCAAGAGATACAAGCTCTACAAGCTATATGCTATCCTGCCTACTGGCCTGCTTATGTATCAGGAGTTTCACTCCAAGAGTAGAGAGCCACAGTGGAATTAACTAAGAGAAAAACCTAAGAAATCCACTAAAATATTAAAACTAATAAATGAGTTCAGCAAAGTTGTAAATTATAAGATCAATATACAAAAAATCAATTGTATTTCCATACACTAGCAATGAATGATCCAAAACCGAATTAAGAAAAAATTCCATTTGTAATAGCGTCAAAAGAATAAAATACTTAGAAATAAATTTAACCAAAGAGGCACAAGACTTGAACACTGAAAATATTTTACATCAAAATACTGCTAGAAGAAATTGAAGACGTAAATAAAAGGAAAGACATGCCACATTCATGGATTTGAAGACTTAATATTGTTAAGATGGCTATACTTCCCAAATTGGTTTACAAATGTAATGAAATCTCCATCAAAATTAAATCTCACCTCTTTGCATAAATTGGCAAGCTGGTCCTAAAATCCATATGGAATTTTAAGGGACCCAGAGTAGCCAAAATAATCTTGAAAAATAAAAGAGCAAAGCTGAAGGATTCACACTTGCCAATGTCAAAATTTACTACTCAGCTGCAGTTATTCAGACAGCATGATACTGGCATAGAAGAAACATAACAATCAATGAACTAAAACTGAGAGTCCAGAAATAAACACTCACATTTCCCGTCAACTGATTTTCAACCAGAGTGCCAAAACAGTTCAATGGGGAAAGAATAGTGTTTTCAACAAATGGTGTTGCCACCCAAATGTCTACCAGGAAAAAAATGGATATATAAAATGTGAGGGGGTCATACAATAGAATATTAATTCAGCTATAAAAAGGACTGAAGTACTGTACTTGCTACAAAATATATGAGCCTTGAAAACCATATGATAAATGAAAAAAAATCATATTAGTCCAAGATTTTATGATTCAATTTACTTGAAATTTTCAGAATAGGCAAATCTGTAGAGTCAGAAAGTAGGTTAATTGTTGCTTAGGGGTGGGAGGGATGGAGATAATAAGGTATGACTGCTCCTGGGTATGTTTTTAGGGGAGTTATGAAAATGTTCTAGAATTTATTGTGATATAGTTACATACCTCTGTGAATGGGTGAATTTTATCATAATAAAACTATTATATTAATAATAAAAAAGAAGAATTAAAGATTAGATAAGGAAGGGGAAGAGATCACACATGCTCAAACTATTCCCGCCCTAGAAAGGGGAGACAATGTGTTTGTAATAAAGATTAAATTCATGTGATCAGTGACCTGTAAAGTTGTGGAATCCCTGAAAGGTACAACAAAAGATGAAATAACATTGACAGACAAAATTGCAGCCCGAGATATGCATAGGAGAATACCAAGGTGAAGTGGAAGCAATTCTATAGCATGTTCCAATCCCTGAGGTGGTTGGATTAGAGATTCCCATTGAAACGTCCAGCCATTTCAGGTTTGTCCCAATAATCCCACCCTACCCCTATTTGTGCCATCTTTCAGGCCACAGAGAGATATTTGCCCACAGGTGGCAAGAATGAATGCAATCACCAAGGTAAGTCTGCACTTTAACTCTCTGGCAACAACCTGAATGAACAGAGGACTCCTATGCCCAGATGAAGAGCTAATATTGTACCTTCCCTCCTTATGACAGGATATTTCATCCCTTCTCCGTGACACAGAAGGAAATCAGTCTGTAGTAAATAGAAACAATACCCACAAAAACATGAAGAGAAAACATTGTATATGTAGAAGACCTTAGAAACATTAAGCTAAATGAAAGAAGCCAGTCACAAAAGCCGGCATATTGCATAATTCCATTTATAGGAAATGTCTAGAATAAACAAATCCACAGAAACAGAAAGTAGATTAGTGGTTTCTAGGGGCTGGGTGGAGGGTGGATGGGAATTGACCGCTAATGGGTGTGGGGTTTCCTAAGAACATGAAAATGTTCTAAAATTGATTGTGGTAATAATTATACAACTCTGTGAATGGACTAAAAATCATTAAATTGTATACTTTAAATGGGTTAATTGTATGGTATGTAAATTATATCTCAGTAAGGCTGTGAAAAAATAAAGAGCAGTGATGGAAAGCAACAACAGCAAATAAACAAAAAATCCCAAATGCCTGTTAAAGAAAAATGATGATACCCGTAAGTTTGAATCATGAATCTATTAAATATATTTGATGAGTAGCAAAAAGCGTGGACTGTGATGACCTTGAACATGTTTGCCTTCAAATCCATTTTCATACCTCCTAGGAAAGAAAGGGCAATAGTATCAAGAGGGAAACAAGGCAGTAACATGTCTTACATCAAATTTTTCAAAAAAAAAGATTCTGCAATGGAGATTTGTATGCAGGAAATTTATTAAAGTGTACTTTCTGGGATAGCATCAATAAGAGAGTAAGAGAGTCCTAACTGGGCAAAAGGGGATGTCAAATCCCCCACACTTATAACAGAGTCCTCAAAAAGTCCCATGAGGGCTGTAGAGCTGGAGTGGTCCTTCACAGTTACTTAGGCAAGGGGGACAAGGCCTTTGCACACCTGTATTGACCAGTCACTGGGTAAGTGCTCCCCGGAATCTTGGATGTGACAACTCCATTCAGATGAGGGCAATTTCCAGAGAGGGACTCATCTGTCAGCAGCCAACACTCTGGAAAGCTAGGAAAATCATGCCTTAGTCTTAAAAAGAGGATGAATAAGTGTAACTTTTAATTTCTTCTTGGGTTATAATATAATCTTTCATAAGGAACCATTTCCCTAAATTAAATGTTTTAGGCCTTTTCCAATTTTTCATGCCATGTGAAAACCTAAGTAGCATCTTTATTAATATTTTTTCATATCTTATTTTTCCTTTAATACATCACTGTAATTAGAATTGCTGAATTAAATAAGGTAACAATTGACAGTTCCTAATACATACTCCCAGTTTCCATTTTGCCTGTCAGGAGACCTGTACCAGCTTACACTCCACTAGCTAAGCACGAGTATATTCTGCCCAGCTACACTCAGCAGTATTATCACCTTTTACTTAAATATTTGCTAATTTAATAGCTGAATAATGACAGCTCACTGTTTTATTCTATGTCTTCTTGATTACTACTATAGCTGAAAAGGCTTGGATGCTTTTTTGTTTTACTGGGGTCATCAAGTATCTGGTACTGAGACAGGAAGTTACAGAAAAATACAGATTTTTTTTCAACTATCATAAACAGCTCCCTTTAAATAATAAAATTTTTATATGTGCTATTTATAAATGTTTTACAACTGTAAGCAAACATTTTAACAAATGCTATTAAACAGGCCATATGATAGGTGACCTGCTTGTAAGTAAGAGGTGATATCAGTTGTATTTTGTAATGTAACTGATGTTGATGAACACGCAGTATGCATGGGATGTTTTCTTTGAAATAAATGTAGTTTTTGGTTCTTTTTTTTCCCCCAGACCCCTTTATCACTGCTCAGTGGAAAACATTCTTTCTTACTCTTGGATGAAAATGTTGGTAAACAATGTTTTCTGCTTATGCTAGGAAATACTTTAAGTCATAAAACACATTTTCAATTTAGAAATTGAAAGAATTCAGCTCAATAAATTAATCAACACTTGCATATTCATTCAAAAGCAATACTCCCTGCTGTCTAAGCTGAAGCTGGCTGCTGGTCGGCCTCAGGACATCGAGAGAGAGGCTGCATTGGCTTCTACTCTTGCACACTCATATCTTACTAGCTATTATTTTTCACACTGCCAATGTCAAAGCTAAAAGGAAGAGAAAAGTAAAACCAATAATAAAATTCTTATTTATTTGATATTATCATAAGATGTTTTCATATTTGCTAGATTTAGTGATTTTTTTGGACCTACTTTCTCTCTTGAACTGCTTTTGTGGGTTCATCAAAGATCTCCCCAACAAACAGTACTGATTTCTCACCAGTGTTTTCATTAATCTGGTGAATGTGCTCTAGTTCCTTCCATGACCTAGAGGTTATCCCCAATCCTGTTAAGTTTCTGCTGTGCTTCTGGACAATCCCACTGGGCATGATCTAACAGAGCTCTTACTGGCTCGCTCATGTGCGTTCAGTTTACATCGGTCCGCAGGACACACTCATGTCATCTTGGGAGAGTATTATGGACCCAATATGTGAAACAACAGTTCTCCTTATTCTACCACCACAGAAACTCTTCAGTCCCTTTTCCTGCTCTTCACTTTTCTCAGGGGGAGTCAGTCATCAGTCATCTGTCCTCCCCAGATCTCTCTGAAGGGTTCCATCTTGCCTCTCCCTAACCACTCGATCCTTCCTCCTTTGGTGAGAGAGTAGATAGACTCTTAACACAGCTTTCTCTAAGGTTGTCCTCTTCACAAACCTTACAGTAAGGGCCCTATTTGACAGCACCACCCTGAGTCACAAGGTACCCTGTCCATACTGCTTCTGTGTCAAAATTCCCCTACCTCAGAGAAAGAAAAAGTTCTTAGAAAACAAGGCTCTGACAACAAAGGGGGGCAATTCTTGCAAAGAGACCACTTGCCTCTTGTTTAAGATACTGAGCTAGCTCTGCATTAGGGTGTATGAAAGGATATTTTCAATTTTAAGATGCTAAGAAGACTGTTCTGTTCTATGTGTGTATACTATAATAGTAGATTTACTCTGGACATGCAGATTAGCAAGAAAAGAGAAAATCTTAAATTTCAAATTTTAGCTTGTTTTCTTTATGTCTACAATAACTTTTTCAATTCTTTTCTAAATTGTGTATTCTCATTCTAATCTGACCTGTTTTCCTTGACCATCTGATCTTTGTGTTCCACAAGGTAAAGCACAAGGTAAATAATAAATAGATTCTCCCAACATTATATTTTTAATGTAAGCTAAGGCCAAAAGAGGAATCCTAGAGCAGAACAGAAGCCTCCCTCCTTTCGGTCTGAAATTATGACGGTCTATTCTATCAATATTTGCACCAGAGCAAATGTATGAAGTTGTGTACCCAGATCCCTACAGACCCCCTAACTAGGAGGTTGCAAGTCTACCCTACCCTGGTTTCAGGCCCTGACAGGGTGTAGAGGAAAATCCTGCATATCCCTCTATGTCTAGGAATCATGTCAGTGGGGCTTTTTCTGGGGTCTTACATATGGCTGAAACAAGGCTCATGGTATTAAGACCTAAATCAAAGGCCCAAAAAAAGGGATTTACTTCATGCCTTAGGTGGTGAAGGACCAATTAGCACCTATCTCTCACATCTCAAGCTCAAAAAGTATTTACAGGTGAAGTTTGAACAGACCCAGTAGGACCAAGAGACATTATCTTTGCTCATTGAAGAAATATGTGTTGGTTGCAAAATCAGCAGGAAACAAAATTCATTCAGATAACTTCAAGTGAGAGATGTTAATGGAATGACTAATTACAGAATAATGGACAGGGCTAAGGAAACAAACAAGGGATGCTGAGATAGTGATAGTGAGACCAGTGATAGTGAGGAACCGTTATCGGCCCAGGAGCCAAAGGGAAGAAGAAACATTGTCAAAGCAGGATCGCTCCTCCAACCCTACATTCTCCCGCTGGTCTTCTGTTTTATGAACTGAACGTGAAGTCAGCTTAGAGGAGAACCTGGGTGATACAGTCCATCTGGATCAACACATGGAGCATCAAAGCACAAAAGGATGGACAATACAGCTGAAGATGGGAGGACACAAAAATGATGAGCACAAGTTTCCAGCCATAAGCTATCACCCAGGGATAGCTATGCCATACACTCAGTTTTTGGAAAGAAGCCATTCGTGAACAGAAAAGAGAGAAATTGGGGAAAATGAGAGAGAAGCCACCAAGAGTCCCTGAGCAGCCAGTAAGCTCCAAAACAAAAGTTGACTCAGATACAACCTGGAACTCTATTGCTGGCCATTGAACAAGAGACCTGAATGGTCCTAGGATAACAAGATATTTGGTAGAAAGGAGGGAAACATCCCTAGGAAAGATCTGAGAAGTGTCAACTGACAACCTTGTATTAAAAATGCTTAGTGAATTGTGGAAGCACTTGGTTGGCAATAGTTACTAATTACTGCTGTTATTATCAACAGTCCATGCTGGAACACCAAATAAACCCCCCATCGTGGCCATATTGAGCTTAACTGTGTCACAAGCACATTATCTAGTTGCACTGGCTCTTGGCTGTATCAGCTCCAATCCACCATTCTAGAGACTTTGCTTTTGATAAGAAGGACAACTCCTGAGTCATCACCATCACTTGGCAGCTGGTTTCCTGCTATGTTCTGTTAATTGGGGGATGTTAGAAGAAGCCTAGAGGATGCTATAGGGACAAGTATCCCCATCATGTTTGCCTGTCATACCTACCAGTGCTGCCACAGCAACAGTTCTTTGCCCAGCTGCATTGGTTCCAGTTTGTGGTTTTATTTTCCCCCGTACTTCCAGTACCAATCTCATCATGCCCCTGAGAAAAAACAGAACCAACCGCCAGTGGGCCTTTATCAGAGATCTGACTCCTAACTCCATGAGAGGTCCTCCTCTATGCTCTTGAGGAGTGAGCTATACCTGGGAAGTGTCCTTTCCTCCAAGATTGGGTCTTGATCCCATGTGCTCCATCCTTTGAGCTACTAAGGTACCAGAACCAGCAGGGCAGTGCCCTCTCATTATAGCTCTGAGTGTGAGTTCTGGGAGGAACCTCAACCAAGAGTCTAGTTTTAATAAGCTCAAACTCTTCTCTGTGCTCCCCAGCCATACAGGTGGCAGAAACTTCCCGCAGTTATTATTTCTGTATTATTTGTGTGTTCTCTTTTTACCTTTTTAGTCCTCCACTACCTGTTCTCCAGTTCTTTGTATTAAATGTTCCCTCTGTTAATTCTGTTAATTATTTTTCAACCTACAGCCTGACTGGTATGCACACTTCATCCTTTGAGGAGGAGATCCAAATATAGCACTATAAATCCAACAAGATTAAAATATTTCTGTATTTGCTTCCTTTTAATCTGGGGGCTTCAAAGAAAATTTATTTAAAGTTGATATTTTCCAAAAGAAAGAACACATTTATTAACTAGTAAATATGACATCAGTACTTTTGATGAAACGATACAGATTGGAGTTGAATTAAGAAGAGTTATTTTTTTCACAGAATGTTTATGCTAAAAATATTCCCTGAAGGGCTGGGAGAAGGTATGAATATTTGAACAAATAATGCTAGGTTACTGCCAAGGCAATACAATGTTTTTGATGATTATACTAGCTGCGAAATGAAGAGGTCAAGGAGGCCAGAGAGGAAGAAGGACAGTAAGAATATTTGCAAGAATTAAGTAACCCTGGGCACTACCATTTGTGAGCAGGGTGATGTCATTTCTCTCTGTAAAGGAAAATTAAATCAACAAGTAGACACCTTCTCTTTTTCCACATTTGTAAATGAAACTAGGTCATTGGTTATCTAGATCATCGAAAATCCTTCATCGTAAATGAAGAAATGCTCTTATTATCACTATGATTGTCTGAGGAAAATAGTGATATCCTTGAGAATCTCCAGCTCATATTCATCTCAGCCCAGTCTTCTTACATAGAACTGAAGTTATCTTTTGGGAAACTTTAAACATAATCATGAGTCTAACCCCTCTGAATGACACCTTAGTCATCTATACCATGACAAAGACTAGAAAAAATTTAAAAGACCATCTAGCTCTTTGTCATGCTTAAATGGAGAACTTGCAGCACAGCCTTGCGTATCTGTTTGGTCTTCACACTGTAGATGATGGGATTCATTACTGGCGGGATCAGCAGGTAAGCATTGGCAATCAGAGTGTGTACATAGGGTGGGGCCCGTTTCCCGAATCTATGAACAAAGGATAGACTGATCAAGGGAATATAGAATACAGCAACAGCCCCAATATGGGAGATGCATGTGCTGAAGGCTCTCTTCCTCTCTCCTGGGGATGCAATGCAGAGCACCATCTTAATGATCAACACATAAGAAAGGACAATAAAGATCAAGTCCACCCCAGCAGTAGTGATCAGGGCAGTCAGCCCCACTGCACTGTTGATCCTGGTGTCGGTGCAGGAAAGCTTCATCACATCGGGGTGGAAGCAGTAGGAGTGGTGGAGCACGTGGCTGCGGCAGTAGGACAGTCTCTTAAGAAGTGCTACCATTGGCGTCAGTGTTACCGTCCCCCTGGCGATGATTGCTACTCCGATCTGTGCTATCTTAAGGTCCGTTAAGACAGAAGCGTATCTAAGAGGATTAGAAATAGCCACAAAACGATCAAAAGCCATGGCCAAGAGCACTGAGGATTCCATGACAGTGAAAAGTTGAATGAAAAACATCTGGGACAAGCAGGCATTAAAGCCGATCTCCCTTTTATTGAACCAGAATATACCCAGCATGGTGACCAGAGTGGATATGGACAGGCTGAGGTCAGTGGTGGACAGCATGGAGAGGAAATAGTACATGGGCTCGTGGAGGCTGGGCTGAGTGACGATGGCGAAGAGAATCAGGCTGTTTCCTGAAAGGGCAGTTACATAGAGGAAGCAGAAGGGAATGGAGATCCAGGCGTGGAAGGCTTCCAGCCCAGGAACACCAGTCAGCAGGAAAATGATGGAAGATGATGTCGTATTCTGCAACGTTGGCATTTTGAACTCAAAGTGCAGAATCTTAAGCTGAGGGTCCAGCAATGATAAACTGTAGTTATTATAATATTTATTTATTATGCATTCAACCTGAAGTTATCTCACTAGGTAAACATTTTTAAAAGACAGTATCTATATTGTATAAAGAGCTCAGGAACATTGGTTAAAAAAAAAGAACTAAAACCACATCAAATAAAGAAGCAGAAAATAGGAAATAAACAATTACCAGAGCATATAGAATTTGTACAAAGAGACCAACATTCCATTTAGGTTTGCATGTCTGATAAGCAATGGGGCTAGAGTGTTAGCCCATCACCTCCTGACTCCCAGTAGTAGGCGGTTAGTAAATATTTGTTGAAATGTGCCCAAAGGGTTGTGTGAAATTTTAGAAAAATAGTAAACAGTTACACAGTAATTAAACTACTTTAGCTTCCAGAGGCCCATCCAAAAAATCCTCTGTTCATCTCCTGAATACCCCCTTTGAATCAGAATCAGATTCAACATCTTCAATAAACAGCTAACATTTGTTGCTCTCCTACTATCTGTTAGCAGTGTGATAATAATACCCCAGATAATCTTACAGTCTATTTGCAATATCAAAACTTGAACTCTACCTAAGCAATTTTCATCCCACATAACAAGTATGAGCAATTGAGAATATTACGTATAAACAGAATTATTTGACTATGGAGTGTCTCCAATATAAGTATTATGGATAGTTTGATGTTATGAATTTTTATCCTGCATCCCAAGTCAATTGTGTTACAACTGCATGTTCTAAATTTTGACTGGGTTAAAATGTTCTGGCTTTTAACAGCAGGTGACAAATTATTAATACTAATCTGTATGTGTCTCAGTTTCCCCATATCTAAAGTAACAATGATGTGCATACCCCACAGTATTGTTCTGAGGATTAAACTAGTTAATGTATGTGAAAATATCAGAAGAGTATCTCACTATGGTAAAAGCTGACCAAATATTAGCTATTATCACTTAAAGAGAAAAATTAAAGTTAAAAAATTATACAAAGATTTCTCACTCTTTTTTTCCCCCTCCATCTACTCTCACGCCTCCCCACTTATCTACTTGTCCCTTTCTTGGAAGCCAAGAGAAAAAGAAAAATATGGGTCTATTTCCTCTTTTTTTTACTTTCAAGTTATAGAATGGTATAGGATATATTTTCTAATTCTGACCTAGGTAATGTCCACTGGTTAATACCTCTTTCTCATTTGGTCTCTTCTTCCTCCACGACTATGTTTTTCTCATCTTTTCTTCATCTTTCCTGATTGAAAAGAAAAGCTCTTGCTCCTTTCCATACCACCCTACTACCTAGCCTCCCAATCATTTTTGGATATTAGTTTAGTTTAACAACAAACATGATTGAGTTCAAGCTGCAATCCAGACCACAGAGACACAGAAGCAAGTTAGATATTACTCCTGCCCTTGAGGATCCCTAGGAAAGAACGGGGTGGTTTGGAAAACATGTGTGAGCACATGAGTAAAATGCAGTGCGTGACATATATTTTACAATAATGGGATTGTGTTTAAAGTACAAAGGTTGTATACATTAGAAATTTGTGGTGGGTGTGTCAAAAGATTCTTTGAGTAAGCAAAGAATTCTTGTGCAGAGGTCAATAGGTGAAAATTATCATGAAAGAAATTCTAAGCATACCCAAAGGCAAAGGAGTTTCAGATATTTTAGAAATGGTATTAAAGTATAAGATACAAAGTATGAAAAAGTAGTGTTTAAGAGGTAACAGGGACCAAGTATGGAATTACTTGCTACTTTCAGAAGGGTAAGGAACTGATATCCTTACCACAATCTTTATAAATATGCTGATTTCTTGCTAAACCTAAACGTGATTGAAAACAAAAAAACCTCCTTCTTACCCTGCCTCCCTGTTACATGAACATCTTTTCCTTTACCAACAACTCATAAGTTGTCTATCCTCATTTCCCTCTTTAATGGTTCACACCTATAGCTCGTTCTGAGTTTCTGTTTTTGCCAGAAACATACTCCGCTGCATTAATTATCTGTAGCTGCTTTAAAAAAATTAATAAAAATTCAATCACTTAAAACAAAACACATTTATTATCTCACAATTCTGTAATTCAGTTGTCTGAGCACAGCAAAACTAGGTCCTCCACTCAGGATCTCACAAACTGAAAGCGAAGTTTCAGCCAGGACTGTGTCCTCATCTGGAGCTCAGAGTCTTCTTCCAAGCTCGTTTGCATTATTGTCAGAATTTATTTCCTTGGAGTGTAGGACTGAGGTCTCTGATTTCTTGCTTGCTGGGGCCTGGGGGCCACCCTTACCTCCTAGAGGCTATGCGTTCCTCTCACGACATAACATCTTACTTCTTCAAATCCAGCAGGAGAATCTCTCTACTTTTTATCTCTTTTACAGACTCATGTGATTAGATTGAGCCCACCCAGTATAGTCCTCCTCTTGATTAAGTCAAAGTCCATTAATCAGGGACATTATTTAAAGCTGTAAAACTCTTTTGCCGTATAAGGTAATATAATCACAGGAGTGATATACCACCACATGCACAGGCCCTACTCACACCCAAGGGTGGATTTTATTACAGGATCAGAACACCAGCATGGCTAGGAATCTTCAGAGCCCTTTCAGAATTCTGCCTACCCCAACTGTCAAGGTTATTTAATCTCCAAACCTTCATAGGTTCAACTTCTCAAATGTCTCCTGATTATTCATCCTTATCCTCCAGTTCCATCAGTGACCATCTTCCCTCCCCACAGGAATATTTTTATTTTGATATAGTCAGCCTGGGCTTTTCCCTACTTCACCAAATTACCAAATATAGCTCATGCTCTCACACTAATGTGCTTGCTTAATTCATACAGTCCTTTCTTCTTTGAATAAGATGAAATTCTTTAAACTCATTATTTGATCCATTTGTAAGTTCAAAATGAATTTATTTATTTCAGGAAGCATTCAGTGGCATCACCTCCTCTAAGTCAGGAGAAATTACTTCTTCATCTGGAGTTATAACCGTTTATATTTAAACATCTAGAATAGTAGTTATGCCATTGTATGATCATGAGTTATTTGAAAATATGCCTCTTCAACCAAATTAAGCCACTAGCAGGTGGATCATTGTTTGTTCATCATTATATTTCCAATACCTTGAACTCTATTCTGAAAAGTGTAAGCATACAATATATGCTTGTTGACATAAATTCAACCTGAGAGTTGCAAACTGACCAAAGATTCTTCTGAACATATATCAAGACCTCAACAATTGCTAGTTTTGGCCAGGTGTGGCTGCTCATTCCTATAATCCTAGCACTCTGGGAGGCCAAGGAAGGAGATTGCTTGAGCTCAGGAGTTCAAGACCAGCTTGAGCAAGAGCCAGACCCAGTCTCTACTAAAAACGAAAAATTAGGCAGACATCATGACATGCACCTGTAGTCCCAGCTACTTGGGAGACTGAGGCAAGAGGATTGCTTGAGCCCAGGAGTTTGAGATTGCAGTGAGCTATGATGATGCCACTGCACCAAAAAAAAAAAAAATCTACTTTTGTTTGTTTAAGTCATGCTGTGTTGCCTGAAATTACACGTGACTACTGGAGGAATCTCACTGAGCTTTTCCCGCAAACTGAGTAATGGGTTTGTTTGTTTTTGATGAAAGACTCTGCCCTAGTATTGGAGGATTAACTTTTGTGTGCCCTCCCATTTGTTGACAGTAATTCTTTCCTTCTTATATGACGTTAATACTCCAGTCCCACTAAGAGAGCATGCTGCAGGTTCTCTGCTGGACTGCCTTGAATTGTCTCTCTTCTCTAATTACAGAGTCAGTTGTATGGTTATAGGGTCAGGCAAACCCTAGGTTCAAATACTGTCTCTGCCATCAACTAGCTGGAGTTCTCCAAATAAGCACTTTATATCAGATATCACTGCAGTGAAACTGTAGCTCACCAATGGCATTAATTTGTAAGGATTAAGTGAGATAGCATTGTAAAGCATCTAATATGCTGACTAGCGCATGGGACAGGGGAGGCCTTTGATAATAGTAAATGAGGATGAGGATTATGGTGGCAATGGGTGGTGGTGGTGGCAGGGGAAACTGACCTTAGGTGGCAGTTTTGAAATGTGACACGATTAACCAGAAAACTCTCAATTGCATGGGCATGTTAACAACCTGCTCTAAGCAGCAAGACGAATGGCTCATAGACCAGTTGAACCTCCTCAGAATAAAATGTCCCCAGAAAATACAGACTTTAGGAAAGAGATTTCTACCATTTTTCTTAGGCACCCCTGAGAGCTTTTGCAGTTAATAAAATCTTTCTTATTCTTAAAGTAAACCAGTGTGTAAAAGGCCTAATGTTTCCCCTGAATGCAGCACTTTTACTTACAAAGTACAGAGATGTGTTCTTCCCCGTCCTGTTTTCCGGGAAGGGGCCCGAGGAGCTGTGGAGCTGTTCTGCTCGGGGATGGGTAGCCTATATAAGAGCCATGTCTCAGGCCGCGTGAATCTCCTAATCAGAAAACTCCCGGGACAGCTGCATGGCCCTCAGAGTGTGAAGGTCCTCAAGGATTCATTCTACTCCACAGCTTCCTTCCACTTCTACTTCATCGCACTTATTTTTCTAGTTTCCATGTGGGGACTGGTGTGACAGCTCTTTAATCTTACGTCCTGATAAAATTTTGTTAAAAGTAAATTTGTGAGTAAAAATACCCGCACCCCCCCAAAAAACACCAGCTCACCCCTCATTCTCACACTACTTTCATACACAACTAATGAATTTATTTATCTTCCTCCAACATCATTTGGGTGAAATTTTGTGCATATATTAGAAACCTCTCTGCTTCTACCCTCCTCAACCAAAAAAAAAAAAAAAAAAAAAGCTTTATTTATCCTTTCATAAAACACTTTAATTATCTATCATATCCTAGGTCTTGCATCTGGTATAATGTTTTGTATACAGTATATTATTCATAAGAAACAACCAGTTTAAAATATTGTTTCAATTTATATATGTTGAGTAAGAGTGTAAATCCCTCAAGAGTGGAGTCTGTGTCTTCATTGGCCATAGCTTTATCCCTAGTACCTCCCACACTGTTTGCCAAAATGAAGATGCTTGAAATATATAAGAATATATGTAATGTAGAAATAAATTTAATTAAATAAGCATATATTAAGTAACTATTAATAATAAAGCACTGTTTTGGGGTCTGGGCAAGATATATCAATCCCCAGAGTATAATATCTGCTTTCAAAGAGTTTAGGTCAGTAGGGAAGAGGGACCTGACTACCTGTAATACAAAGATTTGTTAATGGCACCTGAAAGAATAAAGGAAAAAAGAACAAGCAGGAAAAGAAAGGGGATGCATATTTCGGTCAGAAAGAGCAAAGTAATGAAAGACCTACAGGCAAGACATTCATAGTGTTTTTCAGAAATGGATATTATCCCCAGAAGTGGATAGACCCCAGAAGAGTGTTACTCTAGCATGCATGATAAACTGTAGATGTCTGATTAAAGTGCAAATTTGCGGATTCCATCTCAAGGATTTCTGATTAAGTAATTCTTGAGTGTAGTTGAGGAATCTGCATTTCTAAAAAGAATATCAAATGGTTCTGATGCACTGGTGCTGGACCACACTGAGAATAGTAGTGGACGCAAATGGAAAGTGGATGTCATCTTACTGATGTAACCAGTGGGCTGTGTGAAGCCAGATTTGTGAAGACTCATGGGAATAAAGATCCAATGGAAGATTAAGAGCAAAAAAGTTGTGTTTATCTGGGGGAAGTGTTAAGTGCAAATTGATTACATCATTGTCTGAAAAATATTTTAAAAACTTTCTTATTGAGAATTTATAAAATATTTATAAATATTTATAAAAGTATAAAGAAAAGATAAATAAAGCAATATCCAACTATTCAAAGATAAGAACTTTAAACATTTGGGATGTGTCTATACATACCTTTTTCATGTATATGTGCATATATGTATAGTCACATGAAATATATATACACAAACAGTGATCAGTACTCTGTGTAGTAATCTATCTTTTCTTTTAATAATATATCATTTACATCTGTGTCAGTATTTAACTTATTGCCTTGTATTTCATATTTTATTTAATCAAAACTCTAAAGTAATTGTTCAAGCAGTTTCCAAAGTATCATTGTGATGTATAAAAATGTGTTGAACATCACAATACATCTTTACATTCTTGCCCATTTTTCCTCTTTGGACACATATTTAGAGGATGAATAACCAGGTCTTGTATAATTAAAATATTAATGCATTTGACAAAGTGACCCCAAGGACTCTTTTAAGAATTTAGAAGTACTCTTTTTATTCAAACTTCTTCTTTTTTATTGTGCTTATTCTTATTCTTCAGCCACAAATAATCTAGTTTGGGGAATAATAATATACCAAACCCTAAGAATTACTGAAACCTAGACAGTTCCTACTAATCTATACTGTATGAGACATACCTTGGATAGCCACTTACCCTAGAGACACTGAGACTGTCTAGACCCCAAAGTATGACTTTATTTGCCCATGCTTGCAGACATATTTTAAACATGGTCCCATACTGTGCCAACTTCTGTATTCATGATAGAGTCAGATGTACACAAGACATAGTCCCTGTCCTCAAAGAAACCAGTATAGAACTATGTAAATAGTAAGTTAGTGGATCATCAGAATAGAGAGAAATCATGTATAGACAGGCTTTTTCAAAGAATAATAGTAACTCAGAGGACTGAATGATCAAACATGGTTCAGGGAAGACTTCAGAAAGAAATAGTCCAAAACTTTCCTAAATTAGCTTAGAATGAAATACTTTCAGCACAGCCTTGCGAATTTGCTTGGTCTTCACACTGTAGATTATGGGATTCATTACAGGAGGGATAAGCAGATAAACATTAGCAATCAGTGTGTGCACAAGGGGAGCGGCGTGCTTGCCAAATCTGTGCACCAGTGACAAGCTGATCATGGGAATGTAGAAGATGGCAACAGCACTGATGTGGGAGACACAGGTACCAAAAGCCTTTTTCCGTTCCTCTGGGGAGGCGATAGAGAGCACAGAGCGGATGATAAGAACATAGGAGAGGAGGATCAAGACAGAGTCCAAGCCAGCGGTAGAGATGACAATGGCCAGGCCAAATGCACTGTTGATCCTGGTGTCCGAGCACGAAAGCTTCATCACATCAGGATGGAAGCAGTAGGAGTGGTGGAGCACATGGCTGCGGCAGAAGGACAGACGCTTGAGGAGGAAGAGTAAGGGCACTAGAGCCACTGTCCCCCTAATAACGATTGCAAAGCCCACTTTGATGATCCGTGAATTGGTTAAGATTGTGGCATATCTCAGTGGGTTACAGATGGCAATGAAGCGGTCAAAGGCCATTGCCAGGAGTACTGAGGACTCCATGAATGTGAAGCCATGGATAAAAAACATTTGGCCAATGCAGGCATCAAAGCTGATTTCTGGAACATTGAACCAGAAAATACCCAGCATAGTGACCATCGTAGAAAGACACAGACCTAGGTCTGTGAAGGATAGCATGGAGAGGAAATAGTACATGGGTTCATGGAGGCTCGACTCAGTGATGATGACAAACAGAATCATGCCATTCCCGGAGATAGCAATGGCATAGAGGCAACAGAACGGGATGGAGATCCAGGCGTGAGAGGTTTCAAGGCCAGGGATGCCAGTGAGAAAGAAGACCGCAGGGTGAAAAATGCTTTGGTTGAAGGATGATGGAGTAATAATTGAGGGAAGCATATTTTCTTGGGGAAAGAACCATGTCCTGTAATAATAGGGAAGAAAAATATTTTTACTCTCTTCTACATACCATACAATTTAGGATTACCAGAGAACCATGTCCTGTTCTTCGATGGAATTGCACAGTCTATCACTGTTTTCTTAGATTTTATCTTGGGTGAACTTGGGGGAGACACAAAGCATTAAATTGTGTGAAGAAACCTGGGTTTTAGCAAGATTCTCATTCTGTTACATCTAAGATTCAACATATTTACATGCACATACATAAAAGAGGAGATAGATTCAATAATTGAAAATATTTTCCAGTTCTATGACTCTATGTACATGGGCAGACAGGATATTTCTGGGCAACAGTAAGCAACACAACAGGCAATTCACCCTGTTTTTCTTCACTTTTCAGTTTCCAAAGCAAAAACCCTAAGGCCCATTAAAAAATAGGAGAATAAGATACTATTAAAAATTTTCTAGTAAAATATTTCTGATTGAATAAATACTCAACAGCTGTTGATAAAAATAAGACTGAATACCAGGAAGGAACCAATTAAATCTATACAAATAGACCACAGTGGGTGATAGTAGAAAAAAAGTTTGTTTATACAGGTCGTAGTTGAGAAACTGATTGTGTTTAAGGGAAATTCCACCTGAAGAAAGATGGCTTAAAGGTAACCTCATCACAAACAAAGGAACTCATTGGAGGCTCGTGGATAATAATTGGAGCAGAGTTATTTGAGCAAGTTTCTTGATTTTCCATTTTTGCAGAAAGGTATTGAGAAAGCATTGGCTGAGAGAGGATCTCCCTCCTCTGTTTGGAGATATGAATGTACACTTGCCCAGATCCATGCATCTGTAGGGTTGAAGAAGTTCCTCTATATTGGCTCTTATCCTAAATTTTCTAACACAGAATTTTTATCTACAGAAAGAACGCTTGGTTTTTAATGTATGTGTATTCCCCTTTTATTCATCCAAGCATGTATTTACTCAAGAAATATTTAAATACTTACAAAATGCCATTGTATGCAATGGATAGAGTTAAAATTAGATCTGATATTTTCAGAAGGCCTCTACATGACTCTGGGAAAGAAAATATTTGAGTGTAAGTTAACTTGTTTACCTTCATTACAACCCATGAATTAATGGGCAGAAGCTTAGACTTGGATGAGAATAATTGCTTCCAGAAGTTGTGTTCAAGAGGGAATTTCTCTAGTCATTTGAGGAGAAGAAAAGAGAAAAATATTCAATACAGGAAGCCTCTTTGAGCACTCACTTTAAAAAAATAATGGCTGGACAATTTGCATTGACAGTAAATACAAAACAAAACAAAATATATGCATTTTGGAGTCAGCCCTTGGACCTCAGTTGGAGGACCAGCCTCACTTTTTCACCCATGACTTTACATACAAGAATTGAGTCATGTACCTACATCTGCATCCCAGGGAAAGCGAATCCTGCCCTGATAATAAGGCTTGCAAGTTGTGAAGCAGGTATTTGTGGTTGAAGTCACAGGAGCACTGAAAATATTAATATCTTGGAGTAATAAATCTAAGGGGAAAGAAGTCTGAGGAAAGAGCCCTGGGAAATGGCAGTAGTTAATAAAAGACAAAAGAAACATCTTCTAATGAAACTGAAGAGGCATGACCACTAAGGTAACAATGACTCCCAGGAAAACACAATGATCTCAATCTTTTTAAATTGACATAATAAATAAATTGTTAAAATACATACTACTGAGTTCACAATCACCAAATTATTCTGAACTCTTCCATGTTGGTTTTATAAACTATCTGAAGATTATATAATACAATGCCTGATGTATTTGTAAAAGTCTTCCATGCACTAAAATACTAACCTTGTGCACAGAAAAATTTGGGGGTCTGGAAAATGAGGTCATTTGGTCCTGCTCCATGCCCTTTGGAAGGTCATCCCAGGCAACAGAATCAGAGAGAGAGAGATTATCTCAAGCTCACAAACTTACTTGCAGAAAGATCCTGTACTAAAGCCGGGGGATCAGTCCTGCCCCCTGACAAAGAGGTCCACTTCTGCCAGAAGAACACATAAGGAGAAAACTGAGAAACAGAGCAGCTATCAGATTTGAGAAAGAGAGCTTTTATAAGGAGCCCAGAACCAGTCTGGTAAGAGACATTTCCCTAGCAGAAAAACAAATTCCTAGGGGAGAACTCTGTACAGCTGTACCCTGCTAACTCTTTGTGCTCCAAGGAGCAGATTGCAGAGGCAATACTTTTTCAGCCCCTCTTCACTCTTACTTCCTCAAAAGAGAGTTCCATAGATGAACAGCAATTTCAGTTTTCATTCAAGAGCGATTTAACCCCAATCAGCTGTGGGACTAACCTTTGCATAGGGCCAGAACAAGGGAAAAGTAGTGTTAATTGATCATTAACAGCTGAATTTGCTCAGCTGTCATTTGCCAGTTTCTCAGCAGTCCTAAGACCCGGGGCTCCAATAGGGAAGGGGTTGCTGAGTAACTGCATTCACTGAGCCTAGTGCCACAGTCACCTGCTTCAGAGCCCAAACCCTTCCCTGGGGATCCTGAATATCCTGGAAGCTGTTGCTAACCTAAAATGACAGCTTAAGAGGAAGTGACTAAGGGGACACTGCAGAACTTTATGAGTCCCTTGTGTGTTCCTTGCTAGTTTATGGAAATACTGGGCTGCTCTGATAACTGACCTTAAACTGCTACCAGTATGTTTACCACAGTGGTGGAGAATTAATCATGTTTGGCAGACAGCTGTGGACACACGGAGTGGCTTTCAGCCTTTCCATTAATACAGCCTTTGACAATTAGTGGTAAGCAGGGTGGGTTGGTAAGTTTCAAGAATAACAGCTTATTAAACATGCTTCTTGGCATAAAAGCTGTGTCAAAAGGACATTTCGTTGCAAAGGCCTGCTATATGGAAGAAGAGGATAAGGTAACTTTCCATTAGAGTGGCTGCATAGTACATACCTTATTTGTCCTGTTTATTTTTTTTTCTTATGTCACAAGCTTATAGATCCATGGGAACATCTAGAAAGGTTCCTTTCTTTTCAGGAGTTCATCAAGAACCTGAGAAAATATGCTCCCTTTTTGGGTTATCTTCTAGACTAATGGAAACATAGTATTTCCCAGGAAAGCACTTCAACAAATGGGGGAGACATTTTCACAGTCCTGGATAAATGTGCCACAAAATACACAAGACTCCGTGGGAAAGATGCACAATTTAGATAGAAGCTTCCAAGATACAGATGCAAAAGCAGATGCCCAGACTGTCACAGGGATATAAACGTGAAAATCATGCTGTCCGTGCTAAGGATTCCAATCTGCGGAGCACTGGTCTATGCTCACAGACATGTGCAGACTGGCCTCCTGCACACAGCTGCCATAAACGGGACGTGGTTAGCAGAACCCGGAGTTCCTTTTTAGCACAAATCATTTAAAATGATTTAAACAATTCATCAGCCAAGGCCTAATAATCAGTGGATACACAGATAAAAGACTTAATAATCAGTGCTTATTTTGACTGGTTGAGTGTCTGTTCTAACTGGCCTGTCCCAGGACTTAAATATTTTAAATACTTTTCCTGCATCTACCTATCCATCAAGAGTCACCATATCATTGGTTCTACTCAAAGTATTTGGAACTAGATAGCCTTGGTCCAAGGCTGAGCTCTGCGACCAGTTGGGTGACTTTGGGCTAACCGTATAACTACCCCACCTCGGTTTGTTTTAACATGGAGAAAAAAAGTTATACTGCTTTTAGGTTTATTTTGTAAAATAAATAAAATGACCTAATATTAATCTATAGAAAGGTCTTAGCACAGTATACGTTGCACTCATTCAAAACATTAATTAATTTAGTGTTATTATTTATCACGGCTATTATTGTTTTTCATTAATATGGCAATTTTAGTAAATTATTGTTTAGTGCCTAGTATGTATCAAATACTACTATGTTACAGACATTGAGATGAAAAGGTATAGTATCTACCCTCGAGGAGCTCACACTTCTGATAGATAAGAAAACCATTATACGGAGACAAATCTGATCAGGACATTACCCTGCTTTCAATTCTTTGGCTTCCCAGCGTCCTTGGGAATCTGTCCTTGCTACTCCCTGTGGAGAAACACTGTGTTTCACTCTCCTGCTTCAGCCACACTGAAGCTATTTCCAGTTCCCCGAATGTGGCATGTTTGGGCTCACCGCTGAGGCTTCACTGATTCTGTTCTCCAAGGCAGTAGTAAGGTGTTTGCTAATCCCCAAATTCTGCTTAAAACACAACTCAAAACTGACTTTATTTTTTATTAATATTAAAATTATAATAGCTTTCTTCCTAAATTTTCTGATTTGCAAATTGTAGATAAAAATGAAAGCTGAATTTCAATGGTATTTCAATACTTTCCTTTTTTGTTGTTCTTTTTAATTCCCTTACTTTTCAGTGCCACATTGTACTCAGCCTTCCAATCAAATAAAACACCCCAGCTATTTGCTGTGCCTGAAGCATTTCTCAACCTTCTATCATCTCCTCACCCTGCTCTCTACTGTCCTGCCCCCATTACTAGCTTTCCTGGGAAAATACTTCTCATTTCCTCAGGTCTCAGTGTAGCAATTATGTTTGATTAGCCTCCCTTGACCATGTAGGCTAAGTTGTCTGAACACCTATGTGATCTATATTGGTACTTCTCAAATTTGAATGTCATATGAATACCCTGGGTATCTTGTAAAAATGTAGATTAGGATTCAGTAGATCTATTTTTTTTTTCCTTTCCAATAAGCTCCCAGGTGATGCTAAGATCATTGGTCCTTCAATAGCAAAGATCTCTGTTGAAAGCCCTTTTAGAGTAATTATAACATGGTTTTTGTTTTTTTGGTTTTTTTTTTTTTTTTTTTTTTTTTTTTTTTTTTTTTTTTTTTTTTTTTTTTTTTTTTTTGGAGACAGTGTCTTGCTTTGTTGCCCAGGCTAGACTGCAGTGGTGCAAGTGTAGCTCACTGAAGCCTTGAACTCCTGGGTTCAAGTGATCTTCCTGACTCAGCCTCATGAGTAGCAAGGACTACAGGTGTGTGATATCATGCTTTTGGCTAATTTTTTTTGTAGAGACAGGGTCTAACTATATTGCCAGGCTGGTCTTGGACACCTGGGCTCAAGCAATCCTCCCACCTCAGCCCCCCAAAGTGCTGGGATTGTAGGTATGAACCACTATGCCCATCCCACCCACAGTATTTTGGTTTCCCATGTACTTATTCGTATCCCCCACTAGACTTCAAACTCGGTAATATCTGGGGTGATGTCTATTGTGTTCACTATTATACCCTCAGGGTCTTGTTCAATACCAGATATATAGTGTGTGTATAATATTTTTGCAATAATAGATGGATTAAGAACTTTAATGGAAGCATGTAAAAGATACAGTGGGAGCAGAAAGTAAAGGAAAAAACAGCAGTAATAAGAGCAGTCAGAAGACAATATTAGGTTGAGGTAAGGATGAGCTACATTTCTATATACACTAAAATTGAATGATCAGTGTTGGCTAAATCAACAGAGTAGCAGAACTGCTAATAATTCAACATGGCTGGATCCAGGAAAAGAGATGAATGAGGCTTTCATCAGACCACAGAGGGTCAGTAGATGATGTAGGGCCCTAACATTTTTCGTAAACAGTTGTCTAAACAGAAAAAAGTTTTCATGCATTGTCTTAGTCCATTTTCTGTTGCTATAACAGAATATCAAAAACTGAGTGATTTATAAAGAAGTTTATTTAGCTCAGAGTTCTGGAGACTGGGAAGTCCAAGAGCATAGTGCCAGCATTTTGCTAGGGCCTTCCTGCTGCATGGTGGAGGGCACCACATGGAAAGAGGTCAACAGCATGTGTGTATCTTCTCTTCTTATAAAGCCACCAATCACATCATGGGGGCCCTAACTGGATGACCTTACCTAATCCCAATTGCCTCCCAAAGACCTTGCCTCTAATCAACATATGAATTTGAGTATTGAGTTTCCAACCCACAAAATTCGAGACATACATCCAAACTACAGCATGCAACAGTCAGGTTTTTGGTTTTTTTTTTTTTTTCACCTCTTGTTATTGTTTGCTTGCTTTTAAGTCTATTTCTACAATTTGGATGCATTAACCCTATATTACCTGATTTGCCTCTGGCCTCTGGCTTTTGCATTAAACTCTGTTTCGTTTAGAACCTCACTGTTTGCTGCCTTGTAAGACTCTCGGCCCTGAAACCTGCTTTCCTGTTTCCTGATCCAGCATGACTATGGACATGAGCTTCTACGTGCATGGATCTTAAAGGTTGCACAACATCCCAGGACTGAATATAAACACTTTGTATATTCTGTATCACTGAAAAATTTTAGCTGTATCTTAACTATGGTAAATAATGCTGCAATAAATGTCCCTGTACAAAAAATGTGCCTTGTATCTCTAATATTTTCTTTTCAATAAAATTTTAGAAATGGAATATTATGGAAATCTTAAGACAATAACATACTGGAAAATCCACTTCCAGAAAGTTCATGCAAACGTTGTAAAACAATGCTTAGTCCACTGTAACACAGCAACACAACACTGTGTCTTGTAAGTTTTAAAATATATTTGCTGATTTGATAGGCAAGAATATTTCACTGTTTACTATAATAAAATGTTGACATTCAATAAATAAGATTTATTGCAAGTCCCTACATTATAGTTTTCTTGTGTCCAATTGGGCCCTTCCTGTTTGAATTACCAAAATTCAGAAACATTAATATGAAATCCAATGACGTCACAGACTGTAATATGTTTCCGGGATTAAATGGTGTTTATATTGACGTATTAATAAGGTATGTTGCTATGTAATTTTATGGAGGAACATTATACTCAGACTTTCAGGAAGTTTAATTAAATTACCAGCTACTGTTCTGTTGGGCTAGCATGAGACCAGGGCAGTGAGAAGGGTCATATTTTGAAGTATCCCTAGCAGTTTGTGTATCAGTGCTTTGACCAGTGTGCACACCCAGTTCCATGTGCATGTACTAACCTCTGCACAGAATTTACATAATACCACTATAGTAACTCTACTGCAGTGAGAGAAGAGTAACATTCTTTCAACCACAGGAAAAATAAATATGACTGTTTTAGCGTTCCTTTGTGGTTTCTGAGACTGATGGGAAAGCAGTCATAGCTTTAGAATTTGCCCAACCTGGTAAAGAAAGTGTTTTCAAAGGTCTGAGAAGTTCACTGTGAAGAGACACAATAGTAAAACAATTTTGCACAATATAAGCACACACAAATGACAGCCTGTTAACATTCATTCTGGCACATAAGCATGCATGCATGCTCTTTAATTTAGATGACTTGAATTGGAAGTAGTAGTGGAAGTATGGTTATATGAAGACTCTTTAGAAAATGAGTTTTAAAAACTGAAAGAGTATCAAATAGCCCAGGCTTTAAATACTGGTTATTCCACTTATTAACTTATTAACTGAGAAACCTAAGTAAGTTACTTAAACGCTTTAGTCCTTAGTAGTTGCATAAATCACGAATAATAGATTCTTCTACCAAATATATTATCTCAGAGTTGTGTAGGTAAAAATTTGCATTCCTTTATAGAAAGTCTAGGGGAAAATAAATTTCCTTCTCTTTTCTCCTTCTGGAGGTTACTCACACTCCTTGGCTTGTGGCCTCCTTCTGCCATCTTAAAAGCCAGCAACGGTGGTTCAAATCATTCTCATTCTGCCCTCTGTCTGGTTCTCCAGTTTTAAGGACTCATGTGAATACATTGGACCCACCCAGCTAACCCAGCTAATCTCCCCATCTCAAGGTCTTTAACCAAATCTGCAAAGTCCCTTTTGTCATATAAGGTAAGATATTCCCAGGTTCCAGGAATTAACATGTGGACATCTTTGGGGGCCATTATTCTACCTACTACAAACACTTGCCATAGTATCTTGGACCTAGAATGCACAATAAAATGTTGTTTTTGTTTATTGTTTTGTTACAGTATGAAGAACAAAATATCTCAGGCCATGACATTTTCAGTGGTGAAATGGACTTGGTGGGAGGAGGAGAAAAGAATAGAAACAGGGAGAATCATTAGGAAGCTACTGAAATTAAGTGAGAGATAATTATGACTTAGATAAAGGTGGCATTTTTGGAGATGATGAGGAGTGATCAAATTCTGGTTATATTTTCAAAGAAATTATCAAGATTTGCCAGTGGATTGCATTCAGGGTGTAAGAGATAGCAATCGATGATGATTCAAAGATCCATAGGCCCAAGAGCAGTCCAGGAACGGTGGGAATATCTGAGGATCTAAAGAGGCCATAAGGAGAAAAGATGTGTGATCTATGGCAACTTATGCATACTATCTACTAAAGACTAACAAAAGCAATAGTAACCTCACATCAGATGACATCACTGGCCAAATCCATCACCCACCTACCCTAATTTCTTGGTACAACACAAGATTATCAAGATTTGAACATAAGTAGCAAGAACCCCAAATTATTGTGATTAATTTTCTTTTGCCTAGTGGGCTGGGACTTTAAAATAGAAAACAGGTCAAATTTTGAAAAAGTAAATAAAATTGTATTTTCTGCACACCTAGATTGTCAACCAAGATTTTTGCCCACTACATTTACCAAGCACTTGTTTCATGCCTCTAAGATAACCTTATCATTGACTACGTATCATTGTTGCTTGACCTGTCTATTTTCTACAATAAAACCTTGGACTCTAAGAACTACATTACATTCTTTCTTTTTTCTTCAATCTCCAACACATAGCGTGATGTTTGGAATATAGGACATTCTTATGAAATATTTACTGGATATATGCACAGATGTTAAATGAGTTACTTTTCCTGGTTGTAAGAGAGAGGCTGCCGCTGCTAAGAATCACAGGTAGGCTAATGAAACAGTACTGCCATGAGTAATGACAGACGCTAAGGAGTTATGGGATAGGGTGTGACTTACAGTTATAACAGGAGATGCCTTTTAGCAAGTTGGTATAGCATTTCACTTTTTTAAAAATCCTCTTCAGAGTGTCTGCTAATTGTTATGTGGTTTCTTTCTGGGGTGCTGAAAATTTTCCAAAATTAGAATGTGATGATGGTTTTTGTACAACTCTGTGACTTTACTAAAAACTATTATCATAAATGGTTGAATTTTATAGTATGTGAATTACATCTCAATAAAGCTGTTAAAGAAAAAAGCTCTTCAATAAAATGGGACACAAACAAAAAGCTACATCAGCCTATGAAGCACATAGCCACATAATGTGCCACATTATGGCTAATGGCATAATGGGACAAATAAAAGACAGTAGGAGGCAAAAGAAGTCTTCTGGGAACCTCCACATACCCTGTAGACACAGTGAGTTAGCACCACCACCAGGAATTGGCCTCCTAGCTCTGTGCCTGTCTCCAACAAGGCTGGAATAAGTCCTTTTATAAGCTCAGCCCTCTACTGGAATTTAAAGCCTCCTCAGCCTTCCGAATCAGCCTGAGAAGGACAGGCGGAACTGCTGTATGGGCTCTGTAAGTAAAACTGTTTCTGTTCAGTGAAAATGCTTAATTCTAGATGACTTGTGCTTTTTTATCCACAGGGAATAATTTCCTTACAATGTGAAGAATTAGATTAGATAAATAGGATGGTGGGCTGAGGAGGATGGTAAAATTTGCAGAATTATTTATTCCCAGGAAATACGTAGAGAATGTGCATTTCGTTCTCCTTGTATGGAATGGATAACCTAATAGTTGTCAAATGGTTTCATCAGTGTGCTAATGTATTTATCATGACCAGTGAACTTCATTTCTAAGCCCAATGATTCTTACTAAAAATGAAAAATTATCAATTTTGAACACTGACTGCATGCCAGGTACTATATTAACACAGTGTATATCCCATTTTATAAAGGAGGAAACTGGATCAAAGGAAGTTTACATTACTTGTAGATTTTTTTATTGACGCAATAGTTTTTCAGATCATGAGCATTGGAATTAAAAAGAACTGGGTTAAGAATCCCAGCTATGACATTCACTAGTTGTCTGTGAACCTGTACATATTTCATAATCCTTCTGACACTCAGTTTCTTTCTAAAAGAAGGGAATTTCAAGTGAATCTAATAATATTTTCCACATGGTGCTACAGTAAGAATTAAAAGAATGTTTATAAAGCACTTATCACCATAATGTTCACAGAACAAGTATTCAATAAATTTTAGCTATTGTTATGAATATTCTTTTATTATTGCCATACAAGGTGTCAAAACTGGTTAGTGTTTGAGCGAGAATCTTTACTCAGTTTGGCCACACACACGATAGCCATGTCATTGGCAAGGACTTGGAGAATATCAATGACACAATATGGTCTAATTCAGCAGTTAAAGACAGCCACGAGCTATAGCTCATAACAGGGCAATGAAAGAAGAGCATCATTATGATCTGCATGGGTATGAAAATTAATCAAGGGATTATAGCTCATTTCACACAAGAGAAAATGAAAGCATATAGAGATTGGAGAGGATGGGTCAGACATTTGAGAGTGAAGGCAGTACAAAAAAGTAGCTTGGGAGAATTTTAGTGTCTCACTCTAATAATATCTATTAGTTCCCCTTTAGTCTTTGATATAAACAGTTACTTCTTTTTTCAATACAATGAAAATGCAGTGACATACAGCTTTAAGTACTCACTACCATCAAATCGTTATTACTTAGCCTTGTTATACAAACCTACTGATGTCCCTGTTTTTGACATTTCAGGAGTAGAATCAATGAAAACTAATGAATATTTGTATGTGGGGGATGAGAGAGAGGGAGAGCCGCGTATGCGTGTGTATGTGCATGGGAGTGTGGGTTTGGTGGGGGTCAATTCTAATTAGATGATTTACTAGAGTCCGATGCCCTTTGCTGATAAAGGAAACACAGGAGGAAGAGCCGAGGTGGAAATGGAGGGAGGATGGAGTCCGTCCGCTCATGTTGAGGTTGAAGTGGCTGAGGGATTATGGGTGGAGATGTCCCTCAGGGGTAGATATTTTATTCACCTTTTATTCACCACTTGAAGCAGAGAGTTTTAATTTGTTGTTCAAAATGGTGCTGGTTGTTTTTCTAAATTATAGCTTTGATTGTCTTACTCTATTTCCACGTTGCATTACTACCTTCAAGGTTAAGCCCAGAAACTGCCACAGCTTTAAAAATTCTGCCAACTTTTGAAATACGGAACTCAGGAGATGCCATAATTAGACTGCAGAACTATGAGTCATCTGGATATAAGTCTATTTAAAGCCATGGGAATAACTAATATATCTCAGGGAGACTATATGGAAAGCAAGAAAAGAAGAGGAACTTCTTAGAAGAAAAGCAGACTCATTTAGAACCCCACAATTTATAAGGCAGAGAACAAAAACATTATTTGACAAATAAGAAAAGAAAAACAGAATAACAATTATGGAAGCTTATGAAAGAGAAAGTTTCAAGGAGGAGGAGGTCAACATTGCCAAAATTTGAGATGAGGGAGAGAAAAACAAACCTGAAATTAAACTTTCAGACTTAGCATTTAGAAAGTCACAGGCGGTATCAGTTGGAGGGTATTCTGAGAGTCACTAGAGACAGAATACAGATTGTTCCTGAAAGTGAAGGAACAGTAAACAAAAGCAGATTGTTCTTCAAAGAAATTTTTTTGTCCTTATAAAAGATGTGGCAAGAAATTGAGGGGGAATCAGGGTTTCCGTCCTATACCCCTCACTGTCTAAGCACAGAGGCCAATTATGAGAACTGTTCAACGTATCCTGGTTGAACTGAGTGTGTTGAAAATATCTATAGAAAAGCGCGGGACATCGTCATTACTGAGTTGGAGTAAAACTTGAATGTTTTAGACTGCAAAAAAAGGAACCAATAGTATTAAACGAGATGCTAAAGAAGGAAAGGAATTTTGTTAGAGTTAAATTTTAAGAGATGGTGAATGATTTGTTTATTTATTCATAAAATATTTGGAAATGTTTGGCTTTTGATGCTCTGCCACTAAAATCTAAGTTCATTATCCTTTCCATGGAATTCAAGATTTTCATGACTTGACCCTGGTGATTTCTCCAGCTTCATCTTCCACAGCACCTAGTCTTACATTTAAAGCTCCAATATACCAATGCTCTTGTAGTTGTCCAACAAATTCGTTTGTGTTATCCCTTCATTCACGTCTCTGCTCATGGTATTTCTGTCGAGAGCACCCTTGTCCTGTGTTTGATCCTTGTAAGCTCACATCCATCCATCAAAACTTTACAGTCATAAATCACATACTCTGTTAAGATTTCTTCAAACCGATTCCTCTTGACACACGCAGACATGTTCACATATGCACATACACACATATGCACTCAGAATCTGTCACTCCACACTATTTCTCTGTCTCACCTCTTAGATACATCCTATCCTTGTGCACTTCACAACTAGGGGCATTTCTCTCTTTGTCTCCAACTTCTCTCACAGTGCCTGGCATGTAATAGGTGTTCAAAATTAGTCACTTTTCATTTTTAGTTAAGATCCACTAAACTTATATTTAAAGATAAGATTTTCAACCTTCTAAGCATGACGTTTTCAGTTCCTGATAACCTCTTTGGTTTTCTCAGGCACCAAACCGCTGTTATTTTACTTGCTTTATATCCTCAGTGCTGACACAAGGCACTGTGAGCTCATTTTATATGTTTGCTATTGAACTTAACGAAATGTTTGTGATGGATGGCTAAGAGCTTAAGTGGAGTTATTGCCTATGAAAAGGAATAAGGAATCATCTGCCTCTGAGCCCAGCTTGAATGAGGGGAGGGTGTGAGAAGATATGGTTGCAGAGTAAGGGGGAGAAAGGAATTTGAGCTCTCTTCTGCTAGGCTCAACACAGATCAGGCCAAACCATCCTCTATGGTTTGGTTTTGTTTTGTTTCGTTTATGATCTCTCAGCAAGAAAGGGAAGAAAAAAACTGCCAAAAACAATGAAAATAGGCAATGAATAAACTCAATTATTGAAATAATATAAGGGGAACCATGAAGAAAATAGGATGAAAGAGAAAATATTCAGATAGTAGTTTAATTTTTTTAAATGATCACATATAAAATTTCCTACAACTCAATGACAAAAGTTACAACTCAATCATTGCATAGGAAATAAAAATCATTGTAGCCAGCATTAATTGACATATATGGAGCCCTCTCCACTTCCACAACCAGTTTTATTATTCATCATTGTACATTAAATATTGAAGTTATTGAAAAACGGTTCTGATCTTTCTCTCTTACTTGTTAATAAACTCCTTAAAAGGGTTTTGTTTGTATAATCCCTTAACTTCTAATACAGCACTACACAAAGAGTAGGAACTCTGTAAATTTCCCTGAGAGCACAAGGCAAGATCAAGGGAAGAAATGCTGCAAGTGTATTATTGCTAAACACTCTTATATATGGTATTCTAAAAGGCTTGGAATTCTTTTTCTTGAGTTATATAAAACAGAAATCTTTCAAGCACTGCTTTCTCTAGAAAGCCTTCTCGAAATACTACAAACCTACCAAACGCCTTGTTTCTGTTAATTCTTTTTTGTTGTTGTTTTTTTGTTTTGTTTTTTAAATTATTTTATTTTATTTTCAATTGAAAAATAATTATATATATATGGAGTACAATGTAGTGTTTTAATATGTGTGTGCATTGTGGAATGATGAAATTAGGCTAACTAGCATACCCCTCACCTCAATATTTATCATTTCTTTGTGGTGAGAACATTTAAAATCCACTCTCACAGCTGTTTTGAAATATACAATACATTATTATTAACTATTAATCTTATTTCCATTATGAGGTTTGATCATACATTTCTGATATTATTTTCAACACTGCCCTGAGGACACTCTCATTACTGTAAACTTCAGAGTCTGAAGTTATAGTTTACTTATTTGGCCAACTCATGTAACTTAACACTTCTCTTTTTCCCCTCTAATTTTCTGTTAATTTCAGTTAAATTTTTTCCTTTTTTTTTTTTTTTTTTTTAACTAAGACTTCTTCAGTGGATCCATGAGGTGGCACTTTATCAGGGTGACTGTGTGGGTCTAGAAACATTTAGGTTCCCCTCCATTCTCTCATTTATCAAGACTTCCTGTCAGCCACACAGTACCCTTTTTTACCCTGAAAAAAAGTTACCCTAGAATTGGCTACCTCTTATTCATTGAGCCCTCTCCAGACACAGCCCTCATCTCTGTTTTTCCCCAGACCTCCATTTCCACCTTATGCATACTCATCTGCCTAGTCTGTAATTTTCTGCTCATTGGAAAAAAAGAAAAAGAAAGAAAGAAATACAATGTTTGCAATAAAGTTGTATTTTTTTCCCTCCAAAGCAAAACAATAGCATTATATTAGGTATTTCCTAAGAAGCATGTCTTAACAAAATGGAGAAAATCCATTCTGGAGAACTAGTCTCTAAGCAGATTGAAAAGACAACTACATTTGAACACGGCAGCACATTATATCAGGTGGTGCCTGGTGGGAGGTCTGTGTTCTAACTTTCCGTCTCTCCCAAATGTGAGGGCAGGTAACACATTGGATGAGTCTCTTTAATGGCTAGATGCTGAAAGCACCTGCACATTATTGCATGGGTGCCTAAGCCACTTATTTGTCACTTTATATATGTTATGTGGTGTTATAATGATCTCTTTCTCAATATTTTCTGGCTTCCCAAATTGTCTGTAAGCTTCTCCGCTTTCCACACTATGACCAATGCCACATTTCTGCTCCACAGCCCCAGTGTATTTTCCTCTGGTGCCAACTACACAGAAAAACAAATCTGCTACTCTTCATCACAGTTTAAAAATACCAGAGAGGATGAAATAGGATTGGCCAATTTGAGGTAAAGTGTTTATTTTTAGTTCAATCATCTGTGGCTAGAGGAGTAAGAGGAAAGATCACATGGGTATCAACATAGCTGTCACCAAAGGGCCGTGGAGAAGAAAAAATTGTGTACTGAGGCAAATTCAAAAAAACAAGGTACACACTATAGCAGTCGAAATATTACATTTCTTTCTATCAATTTAAATGAGCCATTCATATATTCTTATTATATAGGCAGTCATTTTCTGTCAGTTTTCTGTTCAATAAAATTATTTTAATTGAATTAATACACATAGCTTTTTTGTTTCAGACTTTCATCTTGTTCTGTACGATTAATAAAGCATGTCAACTTTGCAGAATACCACATCCCCTTCCATCATTTTCCTGCTAACTGGTGTTCCTGGGCTGGAAGCCTTCCACACCTGGATCTCCATTCCCTTCTGCTTCCTCTATGTAACTGCCCTCTCGGGAAACAGCCTGATTCTCTTCGCCATTGTCACTCAGCCCAGCCTCCACGAGCCCATGTGCTATTTCCTCTCCATGCTGTCCACCACTGATCTCGGCCTGTCCATATCCACTCTGGTCACCATGCTGGGTATATTCTGGTTCAACAAAAGGGAGATCGGCTTTAATGCCTGCTTGTCCCAGATGTTCTTTATTAAATTCTTCACTGTCATGGAATCCTCAGTGCTTTTGGCCATGGCTTTTGATCGTTTTGTGGCCATCTCTAATCCCCTTAGGTATGCCACCATTTTAACTGACTCCAGGATAGCTCAAATTGGAGTAGCAATTGTCATCAGGGGGACCCTAATGCTGACACCAATGGTAGCACTTCTTAAAAGGCTGTCCTACTGCCACAGCCACGTGCTCCACCACTCTTACTGCTACCATCCGGATGTGATGAAGCTCTCCTGCACAGACACCAGGATCAACAGTGCAGTGGGGCTGACTGCCATGGTCTCTACTGTTGGGACGGACTCAGTCCTCATCCTCCTTTCTTATGTTTTGATCATTAAGACTGTCTTCAGCATTGCATCCTCAGAAGAGAGGAAAAAAACCTTCAGCACATGCATCTCCCATATTGTGGCTGTTGCTGTGTTCTATATTCCCTTGATCAGTCTGTCCTTTGTTCACAGATTTGGGAAACAAGCCCCAGCCTATGTACACACTCTGATTGCTAACACCTACCTGCTCATCCCGCCAGTAATGAACCCCATCATCTACAGTGTGAAGACAAAACAGATTCGTAGAGCTGTGATAAAAATTCTCCATTCCAAAGAAACGGAATTATAGAATTCCTAGCACTAGATGGACACTTCAAGATGGTCTACTCCAGGTCTTGTTATCAATTAAAAACAAAACAAAACAAAAATCCAAAAAACTGGTGTTCGTTAAAGCTAAGTGTATAATCATGTGAAATTAAAGTTGAAATCAATTTAGAACATCAGCTAGTTTGACCACTTAATTTTACAGATTAGGAGGTGGAAACACACAAATTGGAGGGATGAACAACCGCAAGCTTTATGTCTAGAATTTCTCCTCCTCATCATCGTTTGTTCCAAATGCCCTTGCCCTCTATCCCTGCCAGTAGCCTTTCTGTTCTTACCTCATCCACTTTGCAGCAGAGTGACACATTATGAAAATGTCACTCCTTTCTGAGAAATAGTATTTTCTAACTGTAATAATAATTTTAACTAACATTCATTATTTCCTCTGATGAGTCATAGTTCTAAGTGTTTTTTACATGTATTAACACATTTTATGTCTAAAACAACATTATAAGGTAGTTACTTCTATTACCAACGAGAAAATTGAGTCATAAAATGTTAAGTAGCTTCTTTAAATAGCTAGTAAGTGGCAGACAGCATCCATGAAAATTGACTCCAGGGCCCCTCATTCTCTTAACTTTAATGCTATCTTGCTGCCTATAATATATATAATATATATCTATATATAGGTATATAAATTGTACATCTACTTATATATTAGTCCATGTAATTTGTACTGGAGAACATAAAGAAATAAAAAAAATTAACAAAGCAAAACAAAACACAACTCTATCCTCTAGAAATTTTCAATCAAATTAGAGCAGAAAAGCCCAAATCAAAAATCTTCAGACCTCACAAATATTAATACATTTCTACCTGATGATTTTTTTCAACTCGAGCATATTTCAGACTTTCTCTCAGGCCTCCATCAACTTTCTGCCCCAACAGAAACAGAAAATGACTATGAATGCACATGAATTACAGTTTGTGTCATTTACTTAGAACTTTTTAAATTTGTGGCATAATTTCTCATAATGGCTTAATCCAGAAAGTTAATTATTTTCACCCTGGATGTATCCATTAATTCTCAAAACTTTAAAGCATTTATTCCAAAGACACATTGATATCACTCATTTAAGGTGGACCCTATAGCTGGTGTTGGGTCCAGGAAGGAAGTAGAAAGTAATCATTCACATCTACAAGGAATTTGGTAAGTGACTACAGTACTGAATATTTACTAATAAGGATTTATTAGTTAAATCAGCATATTTGCAACAATATTTTCAGTCTTATTTATTGTTAGTCTTTATCTCCATATGTTAGAATGTCCCAGGACTTTGTTCTCAGATGTTTTTCTTTGCCATACTCCCATCTTTGACATCTTATCTAGCATTGTGTCTTTAAAAATCATCTACATGCTGACAAACTCCAAATTAATATCTATAGTTGAGACTTATCCAACTGCTTACATAACAGTATCTCTGCTTGAATGTCTCATAATCATCTTAGACTCGACATGTCCAAAACCATATCCTAATATTCCCATCAAGGGAAATACAGGCTCATCCACAGTCTTCCCTCACTCAGTAACTTTACCTTTCAGGTTGCTGAGTCAAAACACTTGAAATTACACCTGTTGCCTTTTTTTTCACTCCTATGCCACATCCAACCTGTCAGCAAATCCTAATTATGCCTCCTTCCCCAAAGTGATAGCCAGAACTCAACCACTTTACACCACCTCTACTGCTACCACCACGATGCAAGCCATTATCTTGGACTGGAAATATTATAATAGCCTTCTGGTGGACCTTCCTGTTTACTTTAGTCTATTTCCCTACAACAGTTAGAGTGACTATTTTAATACACAAGGCAGATAATGTTCAACATGCTCCAAGAGCCTCCTGTCTTATCCAGGGAAAATTTATGGTCATTGTAATAGCTTATAAGGACCTATATGATCTGACTTCTCTCCAGCATCCCAACTTCATCTCCTACTACTCTCCCCATAATACACTCTATGACACTAGCCTCCAGATATTTTCTTAAGCTCACCAAGCATGCTCCAACATTGGAGTTCATACTTGCTGTTCTCCCTGCCTGGAATGTTCTTCCCCCAGAGACCCACATGGCTTACCCCATCACTCCATGCAGGTCTCTCCTCAAGTGTACCTTGTGACAAGGCCCTTGACATTATAATAATAATAGTAATGACAGCACTTCTCCTTCAATCCCTATCTGTATTCATTCTCATCCTTACCTGCCTTGTTTTCAAGTTTTCGCACTTCCATCCCCCAACCTATTTCATATATGTTTATTTCTTTTCTTGTCTTCCCACCACAAGACAAGGTCTTTGAGGATAAGGACTTTGTTTCACTGATGCTGTCTCCCATCCCCTAAAACAGGGTCTGCCACATAGTAAAAATGATGAAATGTTTAAGTGATCTGGCTCTATTTGGCTCTCGAGCGTCATCGTTTCCCTCTGTACAATGTTCCAAGCACAACCAACAACTTATACTTCCTTAATCCTGAATGCCTTGTGTCACTCTCCAGCCTCTGCACAAACTGTTACCTCCACCCATAGTACTCTCACTCTCTCTGTGCCCCTGACTTAGAATAGAAGTGGTTCTCCTTCAGGGACTTTCCCCTACCTCTCCAGCATGCCTGGTGTCCTTTCCAGGTTCTCCTGTAGCACCTCATCCTTCTTCCTCATTACAACCCTTTCCACACTGTGTTGTAACTGTTCTCCCCTACGGCAGACTCTGAGCTCACTTCTCAAGGTCAGGGACTGAGTCTTATTCACTGCTGTTTCCAAAATGCTATCCCTAGTGTCTGGCCCATAGTAGCTTTTAATCTTTATTAAATTAATGGATAAATAAACAGCATCTTATATACATAAGGATTTGGAAGGCACACAAGAAGATAACAAAGTTCTTTAATATCAGAAAGTTCTTCTTAGTCTCTACAGATACATTTTCATGAGGCTACACACTTTGGAGAATACAGTACCAGGGGCTGCCCTTCTGTAAGAAAAGTTCACTCTAGTTCATATAGCCTAATATAGCCTCATCCTGATCTTGTGCAGTCTTCCTTCATCCTCTTTCCAGCGTGAAACTTGACTTATCTAGACACAAATGAATGTAGGTAAAAACAAATATGTTAGGAGGCCATTTTAGAGAGGTGATTTATATTTTGAATACATTGCCAGTCTATTTCTGTATATTTCCACCACCTTCTATTCCCTCACCTGTACCCCGTGGATCATCTTTCTTACATAGCCCTGACTCACAGTGAAGCAAAACAAAAACCCAAAGAAGCTACAGGCAGGTCCAAGATGTAAAGATGAGGAAGCGAGATGACGACGGCTTAGGGACTAGATTTTTGTTTGTTTGTTTGTTTCCACATGCTGCATGGGGTAGGGAGAAAGGGAGGAGTGAAGGAAAAAGACAACATAGGGCTGGAAAAGAAGAATGGAGGTACTGAGAGTCCTAAAAATGGGAAAGAGAAGAAGGAACTTCAATCTTGAGGACCAGACAACTGAGATGCTCACACCACTTTGCAGATTTTTCTCCCCCACCTCACCCCATGCATGCCAGCCTGTAGATAGCCATATGTCCAACAATCCTGGAAACTTGCATCACTAGTAAGTGGGTAATTTGGACACTTTGACAATGAATGGGTTGCAGAACAAATGTTATGCTCTGACAAAGGTGGACAAGCTCAAAATGAATCGAGTACTTTCCTAAAAGTCACACGGCCACTGTTGTAGCTACTTGGACATGGTGGTGGTGATGAAGATGGAAATAAGAGAAAACATTCAAGATATTTGTAGAGGGAAAACTAGACAAGATATTTTGAATAACTGAATGTGAGGGATGATGAAAAGTTGTGTATATTCAGTTTCTGTCTTGCATAACTAAATTCATAAGCACACCCAGTCTTATCCTCCGCAATTTCACCCTCCCAATGGCTTCTAGAATAGCAATCTAGCATACATGTCTAATTGTGATGTCCCAGCTTAAAACTGTGTGTTCGCCTCCTAAGTCCAACGGATTGAAGTCCTTCAGTTCACAACCTGCCACTGGCTCACATCTACCGACCTCTCCAATTTCTCTCTTTCCTTTTGGGGTTGCCTCTAACCTCCAGCCAAGCCACACTACTAATAGTTCCCCCGTAGAGAATTCTGTTTCTTTCCTCCATGATTTTCTCTCTGCTGAATACCCTCTTTGGGGGCCCATACCACTACTAAATAAATGCCTCCTCTCAAGTTCTCATAAAAATATGTGGCATTCACTGCTCGTCCATATTATTTCATGATTGTTTGTGTAGGTGTCTATGAACACCTTGAAGGCAAATATTTGGTCTTATTCACCTCTGTAGCCCCTAAACTCAGCACGTTGCCTGAACAAAACTAGCACCAGGGATATGTGTGTTACACAATGAATGCATTAACTTCACTGTCAGATATAGGTGACTAAATAAATGCTCGGTGGCTAACCGATAAGGAAGTAATTCTGTCTCTATTTTCAGAGATTAAAGTGACAATGACAAGGTAAGACTCCTGTGAGCACACTTTAACAGGATAGCAGACAGAGCAGAATAAAGTCCTGAGTAAAGTATAAAGACATCCTGCGGGCATGATGCAGAGCACATGTCACTGGAAAAGAGAGACAAGGGGGTCATGAGGTACTGGGGATACTTTCTGGAGAAGGTGGTGCAGGTTTTTTACGTTTTAGTTTATTTTGCTTATGACATTGTAGGCCCTTGTTAAGCGTTATTGAATGTGAATAATTAAAAAATCAGAATACCTTGTTCTCCAACCAATAATGTCACTAACTAATTGTGTGACCTCAGGCAAGGAGCCTTCATCTCATCTGTTCTTCACCTGTAACACAGGTACAATAAAAAGTGGCTCCCCTACCTTAAGGGCTGTTTTATCAATCAGAAGAAAAGCTAGGAAAAGATATGAAGACATGCATGTCCCCATTTTGAACTATAGGGCTACATTTTCTTTTTTTTATTTATTTACTTTATTTTTAGAGAGAATGCAAACTCCTAGAGTCCAAGGACCATGACTATTCTCCCATTCTGCCTGTTGTGGGTAGGGCAGTATCTAATGAGGAAACACACTAGCCCTGTGGCTGACAGTGGGAGCCTGAGTTAGCCTGGGAGAGAGGGGACAGATTGTCAGGAGACCTGCATGTGTGAGTGTGGGAGTGACAGCAGAGACAGTGGGCTCCTTGGGATTTCTCCCCCTGTACAGGAACAGTGGGAGGCCTGTGGGAGTGGTACACAAGTAGACAAGGAGATGTTGTCCCTCTGTCTGCCAAGTCACTGGGGCCTCAGCTCATACTCCCACAGCTGTTCCCATGGGCCTTCCCAGTAGTTATAAAACAGCCTGATACAGAAGGGGAAATCAGTTCCAGATGCTCTGTAAGTAGGACTGCACCATTCTCAGGTGAGTTTGCCTTCACCTGGGGTCAGGAAGCCTGAAGCTCCTGTCATCCTAAGAGACATGAAGACCCCAAAAACTGCTTCATGGCAGGGAGGGGGAGAAGCCTTGCAGTCCCATCCACACCATCATGGGCTGGGAAGAAATGTCGCAGAGCCTTAGCTAACAATCCAGAAATGCAGGTGAATGTAGCAGCTATGTTCATACACAAAGAGAAGCTGAAATTGGGTCTAGCCAGGAGTAACTTTAGGTAGGAGGCCAGACAACATGGGAGGGAAACATGGTGTCCTGGGATAAGTACCTTGGGAGATGAGCTAGAGATGGCCCAAAGTCTTAGACTTCAGTAAGGAAGTGCAGGTGCCAGAAAAATAGAAAAAGTGCTCTGCAGAGAGAGGAGTCAAGAAAGTATCTGACTCTGTGGCCAACAGAGACCCTTGTTGTGTCAGCACTGCACGTAGTATCATGGGCAAAGGCCTTGAGAAAGTGGAACTATGTCACTGTAATCACCTTCATTCCCCTCCATGCCTGTCCTTTTCTATGCCATAAACCCCAAGTCTCTTAGACACAGTGGTCTTGTAATCTGGCCTTTCTGCAGGGAAGACTCCTTAGCTTAGTCTCGTAATTTTAAGCATGATTTGTTTAGATTCCTGCATTCCCATCCCCAAGGTGTCTATGATGGATGCAGAGATGGATGTATGGATACAAGATACAAGTTATCTTGTATCTCACTGAAGGATGCAATTATGTGCCTCCAAAAGGCTTTTCATGTTCTGACAGCAGCTAAGAGCCAAATCTGGGATTTGTTACTTGTCAAGGAGAGTGGATGTTATGTCTGTACAAGTTTTGAGGATGGAGAAGAGCAAATAGAGGCCATAAGTGTGGCTTTTGTCACCTTTGAACCCTGGATCGGTTCTTCCTTGCTTACCCAAGATGGGAAGAATCCAATTCAAATGTTTTAGTACTCATTTTGGCACACTGTGTTTTAAGATCACTGGTCTCTAAACTCTCACCACTAAGACCAAATTGAAGGGCCTTTTTCCAGCTGCAGTAAGGACCCAGGGGAGGTGTGAAGAAGAATCCTTGGAGGGATAAACAGGTTGACCTGAATACAATCGATGAAGACACCTGCAGAGTTTATTTCCAAGTGTCAGAGCCTCTGTTTCTGGCAGCCAAGTCACTGGCTGTTTAGAAAAAATTAGCCCTAAAGAGCAGAGAACCTAGGGCACCTAGCAGAGTCTGATGAGTCTCCTATCCCCACTGCCTTAGAACATCCATTATTCCCTTCTCTAATTTCTACTCATGTTTCAAGACTAAACAGAAGGATCATCTTTTCCAGGAAGATTCCTCTGCTCATGCCTCTCCTCCTGTTCATTAACTGCCCTCCTTATGCTAGCATTTACCACAGTACTCTAATATATTGGTTATTTGTCTATTTTCCACCTGAGGCAACCCATCTAGAGAGCAAGGGAAATGTCTTTCAACTCTGTACCAGTAGCACCTAGAAAATAGCCTTGTACATAGTAGGTCATATAATTAAATTCTTATAGAATGAATTAATAAATGAAAAAGTGGGAGAGGGAGGAAGGAAGGGAGTGAGGGAAGGAAGAACACAATCCTATCTGAAGGGGTCCCCAATAGGGTATCTCTTAACAGTTATCTGAGAAAAGGGATACCCAGTATTTAGACAATGAAGATATGGACCAGGAGGAAGAGTCCGAGGGAATTTGGGGCATCTTCATTTTGGGATAAGCATTAGTCATGCCAGGTTTCCTTTTAAAATATTGAATGGGCATTGACAGTAGTGATTAAAAAATGAACTTAAGCTGTCACATTTCCCCCTTTGGAAAAGGGCCTCAGAGCTTATGAAAGAGCTTAAGTGGGAGTGGGAGGAGACAGGAGGTGAGAGAGAGCTGGGATGCTCAGCCCAGGTGTACAGGGGACTCTGATTGTGTTCCGTGTCCCTGCAGGTTGCCAGTGCAACGTACCCTCATCAGTCCCACCTCCTTAGTGCCAGCTATGAGTTCCTGCAACTTCACACATGCCACCTTTGTGCTTATCGGTATCCCAGGACTGGAGGAAGCCCATTTCTGGATAGGCTTCCCTCTCCTTTCAATGTATGCCGTGGCAGTGTTTGGAAACTGCATCGTGGTCTTCATTGTTAGAACAGAGCGCAGCCTGCACGCTCCCATGTACCTCTTCCTCTGCATGCTGGCAGCCATTGATCTGGCCTTATCCACATCCACCATGCCCAAGATCCTCGCCCTCTTCTGGTTTGACTCCCGGGAGATTAGCTTTGAGGCCTGCATTGCCCAGATGTTCTTTATTCATGCCCTCTCCGCCATTGAATCCACCATCCTGCTGGCCATGGCCTTTGACCGTTATGTGGCCATCTGCCACCCACTGCGCCATGCCGCAGTGCTCAACAATACAGTAACAGCCCAGATTGGCATGGTGGCCCTGGTCCGTGGGTCCCTCTTCTTTATCCCACTGCCTCTGCTTATCAAGCGGCTGGCCTTCTGCCACTCCAACGTGCTCTCACACTCCTATTGTCTGCACCAGGATGTGATGAAGTTGGCCCATGCAGACACATTGCCTAATGTGGTCTACGGTCTTACTGCCATTCTTCTGGTTATGGGCGTGGATGTCATGTTCATCTCCTTGTCCTATTTTCTTATAATACGAACAGTTCTTCAACTGCCTTCCAAGGCAGAGAGGGCCAGGGCTTTTGGGACCTGCGTGTCACACATTGGAGTGGTACTGGCCTTCTACGTGCCACTCATTGGCCTCTCAGTGGTGCACCGCTTTGGAAACAGCCTTGATCCCATTGTGCACGTCGTCATGGGTGATATCTACCTGCTGCTGCCTCCGGTGATCAACCCCATCATCTACGGTGCCAAGACCAAACAGATCCGAACACGGGTGCTGGCTTTGTTCAAGATCAGCTGTGACAAGGACCTTCAGGCTGTGGAAGGCAAGTGACCCTTACCACTGCACTTCCTCTTATCCATACTGGCTTGATTTATACAATTATTTCCTAACAATAGCTTAATTCCAGTTTCCCACAAGCACATTAGTGCTTTTCTCTGGCTGGAATAGGAAACTAAAGTATGGTCCATCTACTTCATAGAATATTCTGTGGAACAATACATATTAATGGAATATTATGTGGTTTAAAGACTGCTATAAAACAAAACATGCTTATAGCGTAAAGAAAAACAATAAAGATACATGACTGTAATTTACTTGAAAAGTAGTGTATGCCTTGGAGAAAACATGCTCAAATTACTAATGATTTAGTTTTCTCCCTACTTTCTAAATGTCCTTATTATGGAGGTATTTTTTAGCTGACATGTACAACTTTTAAAAAGGGGAAAACAAAGTTGACAATTTATGAAAGGCAGGGCTTGCTACAGTCCTCACAGCTGGTTTGTTATGCATTACCTAGAAATGTATATAAGCCCTTAATAATAATGCCTACAAACACATCTTGTGTGCTTACAATGTTCTGGGCACTATTACATGTGCTTTATGGGTTTTATATGATATTTACAATTTTATGAGGTAGGTGCCATTTTTGTCTCCTCATTACAGGTGAGAGAAATGAAGCTTATATTAACAAGGGAACTTAACTAAGTCACAAACTTGTGGGTCCTGTGCCAAGATTTGAAATTAAATTTGATAATGAATACAGTTACTAAACTACCATGTTATATTGCTTCCTTTGTAACATCTGCCATTTATTTCCTCAGCCTGTATGAATCCTCTGTTTTCTTTCTGCTGTGTGCTAAGATTGATGGCTTTGTATGTGTGCTGAGAGATAACCCTGCCCTAGCTGGGGGCAACATGCTCAAATTACTCTCCATGTTTTATAACCATTTCTCCTGGTCTTATCGCCTTCTTTTCAAATACAGGGAGAATGTTTTTGTCTATTTAGCTCTTATATCTCAATCACCTCTTCCTTCTTTTAGTGTGTCTTGTACCTGTCAAACATTTGGAATGTATGGCACATGATACTATCTGAGTTTTAACTTAGGTGTAAGATAAAATAAAATTTTGAGTTTTGCTAAGTTGCTTTTACATTTGTAGAATTCTGTAAATCAGAATCGGAGATATGAGAGGTTCCCTAGTCATCTTTCTCACCAGGGCAGGAGTTCTGACAGGCATTGTAGGCACAACTGTGAAGATGCTGAATGCATCTGGTTGCAAGG
>RJWJ010005769.1:0-66227 GCA_004363605.1 Indri indri
AAATGAAAAGGAAATTAAAACATTTCACTACAAAAAACCAACTAAGCACAAAAGAAGATAGTAATGCAGGAAATGAGGGACAAAATAGCTACAAGGCATACAGAAAACAAATAGCAAAATGACAGAAGTGAGTTCCTCCATACAGATAATTAATTTAAATGAAAATGGACCAAACTCTCCAAACACAAGACAGGGATTGGCAGAATGGATTTTTTGAAAAATGATACAACTATAGGCTGTCTACAAGAGATTCACTTTTGATCCAAAGATGCAAATAGGTTAAAAGTGGAAGGATGGAAAAAGATATTCTATGTAAACAGAAATGAAAAGAGAGCAGGGGAGCTATAATATCAGACAAAACAGACTTTAAATTATAAAAGGTTACAGAGGACAAAGAAGGATATTATTAATAAAAGGTTAAATGCAGCAAGAAGATATAAATGTTTACACATCTAATAACAGACCATCAAAATATAGGAAGTACAAATTGCAAAAAACATTAGCAAATCGACAAACCTTTAGCTGGATAGACTGGGAAAAACAGAAGATTCAAATTACTAAAATCAGAAATAAAAGTGAGGCCTTAATACCAATAAAAAGGAGTATGTTAATAACAGCCAAGTGCAGTGGCATGTGCCCATAGTCCCAGCTACTTGGGAAGCTGAGGCAGAAGGATTGCTTGAGCATGGGAGTTTGAGTCCAGCCTGGACAACAAAGCAATCCAGACATAAATGGAAAGAGACTCCATGTTCATGGTTTGAAGGACTTAATACTGTTAAAAATATCAATATTACACAAAGTGATATGTAGATTTGATGCAACCCCTATTAAATCCTAGTGACCTTTTCTGTAGAAATAGAAAAATCCATCCTCAAATTCATATGGAATCTTAAGGGACCCCCAAGTAGCCAAAAATGTCTTGAAAAAGAAGAACGAAGTGGGAAGACTCATACTCCCTGATTTCAAAACTTACTATAAAGCTACAGTAATCAAAACAGTGTGGTACAGGCATAAAGACAGATACATAGACCAAATGGAATAGAATAGAGAACATAGAAATAAACCCTTGGATATGATTGTTAAGAACTGAATTATATCCCCAACCAAATTCATATGTTGAAGCTCTAGCCCCTCATGTGACTGTATTGAAGACAGGAGCTTTAAGGAGGTAATTAAGGTTACATGAGGTCATAGGTTGGAGCTCCAATCCAATAAAACTGGTGCCCTTATAAAAAGAGAAAGAGATAACAGAGTTCTTTCTCTGCCATGGGAGGACTCAGCAAGACAACAGCAGGAGCCAGGAAGAGAACCCTCACCAGAACCCAGCTGTGCTGGTACCCTGAACTCAGACTTCCAAAAATAAATTTCTGTTGTTTGAGTCACTCAAGCTGTGGTATTTTATTATAGCATCCCAAACTGACTAATATAATGGTCAAATGATTTTCCACAAGGGTGTCAAGATCATTACAATGGGCAGAGTCTTTTCAACAAATGGCTCTGGGAAAACTGGATATGCACATTCAAACGAATAAAGTTGGACCATTGTCTAACACCATACACAAAAATTAACTCAAAATGGATCAAAGACCTACATGTAAGAGCTAAATTATAACAGTATTAGAAGAAAATATAGAACAGAAGTGTCATGGCATTGGATTTATAATGATTTCTTAGATACGACACTAATGGCACGGGCAACTAAAGATACAGACAAATCAGGCATCACGAACATTAAAAACATTTGTGCGTCAAAGGACACTATCAACAGACTAAAAGGTAGCCCACAGAACGGGAGACAATATTTGCAAATTACATTTAAGATAAGGGATTAACATCCAGAATACAAAGAGAACTTCTAAAACTCAACACACAAAAAACAAACATCCAATTCAAAAATGAGCAAAGGACTTGAATAGAAATTTCTCCAAAGAAGATATACCTTTTAAAAAGATTAAGGGTATGCTTCACAGATCCTCTCGATTAAACAATAGTGCCTTCAGGTAGCTTAAGTGGTTTTGTCCCCCAAACTTCTAAGCAGGAGCCTAAAGTAAAGAAAAGTTTATCAAGAAGAGATTTCTGGTTTGACTTTTGTGTAATGGAGTAAGCCCTGATAAGATTCGCAAGGAGGCCCACAAGGTTTTTGCAAGAATTTTATCAGGGAGAACTCTGCCAGCTTGAACCAGAAAAGACAGAATGGAAAGCATGGTACAAGATGAAAAAAGGCTATGAGACCCCCAAAATTCTACTAACAGGAAGAGCAGGCTGAAACAACTTATCAACTTGGCATGTGCTAACTTTCTTGAAAAAGTAATGATGATTCTGAGAGTGAAACCATGAGCCCAAAGAGCAGAGCTGAAGGCCTTGGAGAATCATTCCTAGGTCGTAAGACCTAATCAAGGAACTTCCAACATTGGAGCAACTGGATTTCAGAATTGCAATGGACCAGTGACTCCTTTGTGCTTCCCATTTCCCCCCTTTTAAAATAAAAATGTGTAAAATGGTTATCCTATGCTTGCCCCACTATTGTATGTTGGGTATGGGTGGGGAGGAGTTTTATAGGAGGAACTATAGTTGTTATACTTAAGGAACTACACCTGAGGAGCCTCATCTACCCTGGTACATGGTTTAGGTGACAAGATTCTGAACTCTAAGCTAATGATGTGATTGGATTAGACTTCAGGAGACTGGAAATGGGGTGAGGGTATTTTGCATGTGTGAGGGACACGAATCATTGGAGGCAGAAGAAAGACTATAGTGGTCCCCAGTAATCCCTTGTTTCTCATATTTATGCCCTGGGCAATCCTCTTCTCTTGATTGTAGGCTGGACCTAGTGACTATCTTCTAACTGTAAGAATGTGGCAAAAGTGCTGAGATGTCACTTCCCAGATTAAGTTACCAAAGGACTCTGGCTTCTATCTTGCTCACTCACTCTCTGGCTTTTTCCCTCGCTCACTCTAAGGACACCAACTGTAACACTGTAAGCTGCTCTGTGGAGAGGCCCACACGTCAAGGAACCCACGTCTCTGGCAAACAGCCAGTAAGGAACTGAGGCCTGTCAACAGCCAGGTGAATAAGCTTGGAAGTGGATCCCCCCTCAGTTGAGCTTAATATAACTGCAATCCTGGCTGACATCTTAATTGTAGCCTTGTGAGAGACTATGACCCAGAGGACACAACTGAGCTGAGCCTGAATTCTTGATCCAAAGAAACTGAAATCATAAATGTTTATTATTTGATGTTGCTAAGTTTGGGGGTAATTTGTTGTACAGCAATAGAATACACCCACAATGAAAATTTAACAGTCCATGATACATATTTTCAATATATATTTAATATACATACTTATATATACACACAACGTTTTTTTAATAACCTTGGGATATTCACAAAAGTTAATTGTATATTAGCCCTCCAAAAAAAAAAAAAATCAATAAATTCCAAAAGGTAAAACTAGTACAGATAAAGTTCTCCGATCAAATGGGAAAAACACCCTGTAAATATTTTTACAACTTTCTTAACAACTCTTAGGACAAAAGGAAATCAAAACCAAAATTACATAATTTCTAAAAAAAAAAAAAAAAAGTGACAACACAAAAGCATTTATTAGACCCTATAGATAACCACAGTACTCAGAGGAAAATATCTAACCTTATTTATGTTACTCAGGAAAGAATTAAAGTTTCCAGTTCAAGAAATTGTAGGGCACCAACAAAACATTTAGCTATTAAGCAACCTGAACAAGAAAGAAAGGTAGAAAACATAAATAAATAAAATTAGAGTGGGGAAAAAACAGATTCAGAGAAAATATAAAATAAATTATAACATTACTTTTCTAAACTCTATATAGTTGAAAACATTATTAAAATGGATGTATTTTTAGGAAAATATAATCATAAAAATGTACCTCCAGAGGAAAAAGCAAATCTAAATGGACAAATTACTATAGAAAAAAAATTTAATTATCAAAGAGCTACCCTTTTCCCTCAAAATGCACCAAGCCAAGAAGTTTTCAGTAGTTCACTTTTCACCACTATTATTTAGCAGTATTATAGAGTGAACAGCAGATGCAATTAGGGAAGAGAAAGAAAAGTATGGTCTTAAATTGGAAAGGAAGAGGCAATACGTTCATTAGTTGTAGGAGGCAAGTGCCTATTAGGCCTCTTTAGGTACTGCAGGCCACACATTACACAACTAGGAATACTGATCGGGTCCACGTATCAGGTAGCATAGGAGGCTCCCAGCTTTGAGTTGGGGCTGGGAACAGGAAGGTACAGGCTGTGGTGCAAGTGGCCCAGCCACTTGAGTCATGCAATCCAGCAGATCCTATGATGCTGTAGGTATCAGTCATGATAAAAAGTACAGTGTGTTTATAGCAAGCTCTAGAGGAAGAATGACAACATAGATGCTGGGGTCTGGAGCAAGGTCATGACATCTATAGAATAAAATTAGATAACTTTTAAACAACAGGTTCTAATATCATACTGGAACCTGACAGAAATGGAACATTTCAGCATGGGACACCTAGTGACCACATGTCCAGAACTGCTGAACTAAGTACATCATAAAGTTGAGATGGCTCACCAGTAGTCCATTATAAGATAGAAATGCTACATACAGGATAATCATGGGCAGCACCAGAGGGCACAGGTCAGCTGAATGAACAGATCCCCATATCATTCACCATAGTTCACTAGAGCCCTTGCCTCAGTTCACGCCTATGGCCATGTATAACCTATGTACACACACCTACATACAATACACATATGCACAACCATGTGAAGGAGGTGGATAAAGCCTGAATTTTGATAGGTTAGACTCAAGCCAAAAATGGATGGCAGCTGCATTACAACCTCATTGAGGGGTGGCCTTGAAAGAGGGTGCAGAGAAAAAATCTTCCCGATGGTCAAAGCTTTAGGCAATGGTCATCCGTTTTGTGTGGAAAGAGAAGTGGCCTGTGACAAGAATATACATGGACTCATGGGCAGTGACACCTGGCCTGGCCTACTGGTCAGAATCCTGGAAGATTCAAAGATACAGAGACAAGGAATTCTGGGGTAGAGGCATATGGATATGCCTATGAGAACAGGCATGAAGTGTGAAGATCTTTGTATCACACATTAATGCACACCAGGAAGCATCTGTCACGGAAGGAGCATGAAACAATCAAGTAAACAAATGACCTAGTGAGGTAATATTAGCCAGTTTTTGTCACTGGCCACCCTAGCATGATGGCCCATGAATGAAGTCACCACAGAGACAGAGATGGAGGCCATACATGAGCTCAGCAGTATGGACTCTCATTCACCAAGGCTGCTCTAGCTACTGTTGTCTCTGAATGTGCGAACTGGCCGGCAAGAGATGCCAATGCTGAGCACCAATGTGACAACCAGCCATTAGATGGAAAGCTGATTACATTGAGCTCCTTTCATCCTGGAAGGGCCAGTGGTTTTGTTTTTTCTTTTTCCCTCACAGGAATTGATATCTATTCCAGATGTAGGATTGCCTTTCTTTCCCTAAGGGCCTCAGTCAGCACCACTATCCAGGGGCTTAAGGAATACCTGATCCCTAGGCCTGGAATTTGGGCCTGATTATTATTACTTTTTTTTCCCTCCTCTCCATTCAACCCAGGCCCTGGTCAGGTAGTTTTGTGTTTACCTTTACCCAAATCCTGATACCCCAATTCAGAATGAGGTCAGATAATGGCATGTTAGGATTTCTGTCCCAAGTTGATATTAGAGATAACCCTGATCACAAGGGTCACAAAGCTCACAGGCTACTCAGTTCTATCTGGTTATGAGGATGTATCTTCCTTCAAAATGTACCCTGAAGTTTTCTGAAAGTCACAGTCCAGTGGAGTGACCAGAATCTTTTTCCCCCCAGCCTTCTTTCATGAGAAGATCCCTTACTCTAGCTCCTGGTTTCATGAGGAAATTGGGATTCACACCCCATGTTCATATGGAACCCTTTACTCCTTATCTTACAGAAGCTTAACTCCCAGCAAGTACTGCTCTTTAAAAAAAAAAAAGATCCACAACACAGAATGCCACTGGCTTCAGCTCCACTCACTGTTTTGCTTCTCTGTTCTATATTTGGCTCCAAGAGATATTTATCTGTTTCTGAGACTACCTGTATCATTTGGTGTTTCACTATTTTATTGAACAATTGCTAAATGTTACAGTGTGTCATACCATAAACTTAGGATCATTGTGTTAGAAATCCCCTAAAGGTGGCACATAAAATATTATTATTTAAGAAATGTTTTTGGACAACTGAAGGAGCATTTGGAAAAAAATGAAATTGGATCCTTACTTCATATTACTTACTAAAATAAATTCTCAATGGATTAAAGATTTAAACTTTAAAATAAAGCCAGTGAAATATTAGAAAAGAACTTAGGATAGACAAAGGTTTTTTAAACAGGACATAAGAGTGCCAAACATAAAGGGAAAAAATTGATAAATCTGACTACATAAAATTAAGAACTTGTACTCATCAAGAGACACCATTAAGAAAGTAAAACAAGCCACAGACTGGAAGAAGATATTTGCAATACACATATCCAATAAAGAATTCATATACTAAAATATATACTTTTTAAACTACAGATCACTAAGAAAGATTAAAAAACTCTCACTTTTTTCTTTTTTAAGAGACAGGATCTCATTCTGTCACCCATGCTGGAGTGCAGTGGTGGCTGGATCACAGCTAACTGTAACTTTGAATTCCTGGGCTCAAGTAATCCTCCTGCCTCTGCCTCCTGAGTAGCTAGGGCTGTAGGCACATGCCACCATGGCCAGCTATTTATTTTTTTTTTTTTTTGAGGCAGGGTCTCCCTATATTGCCAAGGTGGTCTTGAACTCCTGGCCTCCCAAAGTATGGAATTAAGGGCATGAGCAACTGTGCCCAGCCTTCAAACCACCACACACTCACCAGAATGTTGGTGAGGACGTGGAGACACTGGAACTCTAAAAAATTGCTGGTGGGAGTGTAAAATGGAAAAACCACTTAGAAAACTGGAAATATCTACTAAAGATAACTGTAGGCCTATCAAAGGTCCATATAGATTAAGTCACAAGCCCACCTAAAGTCACGTAAAAAGGAAATGGAAGAAATATTAATAATGTCTATCTGCTGTAAAAGGCTTTGTTCTTTACTGCTACTCTGTTCTTCCTATACAACCCAAGTCTTCTATAAACACACCAATGCCTTAAATGGACTTTATGTCTTTTTCTGGTTCAATGTTATTTGCATTTGTTTAAAATGGAAGACCTTATCATAGCCTTGCCCTTGGTCCACTGTCAAGGTTTACTGAACCTTAATAGAAGCCTGGAAGTGAAATACTGGATTATAATTAGAAGAAGCATCAGATAACCTATCAGTGGTCATTCTCTGACTTCAGGTTCAATGAAATCCTTCCTGATATTTATCAAAACTAATTTTTTAAACTAGTTTGCCTTGCTACTGTTTTTCTTGAAATCCTCAGTGTTCAGAATGTTCTCACTTCCTGACTATAATCACAATTTAAGGTCATGGTCTTGCCTAGTATTTGTTTCTGATGTCATCTATCTGTCATCTTACAACCCTACCTAACCTCATGTTTAAGTCTCTATTAAACTTGCCAATATTTGAAGTCGGTTACCTAGAATTCGCCCACAAGTTTTTCTTCTAAAAAAAATGCTGCTCAGGGCCAGGCATGGTGGCTCACACCTCTAATCCCAGCACTTTGGGAGGCTAAGGCAAGAGGATTGCTTGAGTCCAGGAATTTGAGGTTGCAGTGAGCTATGATGACGCCACTGCATTCTAGCCAGGCAAGTGAACAAGACCCTACCTAAAAAAAAAATAAATAAATAAATAAAAATTTGTTCATTCCTGTTACTTACCAGGATCCAGTACCTCTGCATCACTACATTAAAATTTATAATCTTTGTGGTCAAGTCTTTTTAAAGAATTTCCAAATCTCTGTCTTCTGAGCTATGCCAAACTGCTGTTTTCATTGCTAGCACTAAACCTGGACATCTAAATATTCCTGTGATAATTAATATTGCCACATTGACCTGTTAACAGGTCTTACTACTTGCTAATACTGTATTAGAGCCCAAAATGCATGCATGGGATGTTTCATTAAAGAGCAGCAGCTTAGACCAGGCATGGTGGCTCATGTCTGCCATCCTATCACTTTGGGGAGGGATCGCTTGAGCCCAGGAGTTCCAGACCAGCCTGGGCAACCTAGTGAGACCCTGTGTCAAAAAAAAAAAAAGGTAGCAGCTAAGAAACCATAGAAGTTTAATTTATGTTAAATTGTTTAATAACAGTAATATTCACCCTGGAGGTCTCTGAACTAATTAGAAATTCTTTTTAAAACATCAAAAAATTTTAGATAGTACCTAAGAGAGAGAAAGAAGACTCAAGTTTCAGTAGAAAGCCTAAACATTTCAAACAGTTTGCTGCAACAAAGTGAAACAAAGAAATCTCCCCAGATGTCAACCTTTTCCCCAGAGATCAAGAGGCTTGGGCACGGACAGGAGAAAGGAGGAGTGTATTTCCAAGCTCTCAATCTGCAGGAGAGCTTTTTCTTGATTGATTAAAGCAGCAAAAAAGAGCATGAATTAAAGCAATCTGGTCAAATGAGAGAACAGGTTAGCAACGACTTTTTCCTCCTCAAGAAATTTTATGATGATTCTACACATGTGGGAATGTGTAGGCTTCTTCAGCACAATTTTCATTTCTAACTTTGAACCCATGAAGACTTCTTTCATACAAACAATGAAGACTAACCCTTAAACATAAGTTAATGTTGCATTCAGATAAGTCACAAATAATTTCAAATATTTAATTATGTGCATATTACATTTATATTATGCATATTATAACAGATTGCTTTTCATCAAAGTTTGGTTCAAACTGTGCTATATGCCCTATCGCTCATATTTGTTAGAAAACTATGACCCGATTTCCTTTGTTCCTCTTATAATTTTTAAAAGAAATTGACCCAAGGCTCAAATATCTTGCATTTTCCTGTTTCTGAGACTGCTCTGCCTCACTTGAGGATCCTGCTTTTTGTCTCCAAGCCTGGGTATAAGGGTTCACAACAACAAAATTCTGAGTCTGGCTGTAGGAAGGAACTGGCCAGAAGGGTCTGAGTGAAGGCAGTGGCTATCCGATCCTGAGGTAAGATGGCAATAGCTACGGGTACTCCAGAACCCACCTGTCTTCTACTTTTGGCCACTTAGTTGTTTCCATGTATGTATATATTAATTAATTAAGAGACAAGGTCTTGCTGTCAGCCAGGCTACAGTGCAGTGGTGTGACCATAGCTCACTGAAGCCTCCAAACTCCTGGGCTCAGGTGATCCTCCTGCCTCAGCCTCCCAAGTAGCTGGGACTACAGGCACATACCACCACACCTGGCTTTTTTTTCTTTTAGAGATGGGGGTCTTGCTATGTTGCCCAGGCTATTTTCAATCTCCTATGCTCAAGTGATCCTTCCCCCTTGGCCTTCCAAAGTGCTAGGATTACAGGTGTGAGCCACTGTGCCTTTAGCCACTTTAGAGAAGAAACTTCCTGGTAGACCATTATTGGTGTTAGTCCTCCTCATTCTTACTGAATAACGGACATTAGATCTGTTTGATCTTAGAAGGGAAAGAAGAGAGGAGGATATGTCTTAGAACTGTCACTGTGCTTGTGTTATTCCCATTGTTCTCTTGATCCTCATCACAGTCAGAATTTGTTTCTACTTTTCACACGCAACAAATTTCCTCCAAAAGCTTTCTCATACCTTCCTGGAATTGTATTTGCCCACAAAGATAATTTGTTCCCTTCTTTTTATAAACAAGTAGAACAATGAATACCAAAAATTCTTAAGAATCACCAGGATAACTGTTAAAAATACAACACACTAGTTTCCACCTCTGACCTACTGAATTAGAATCCATGGGAGGGACACAGGAATTTTTACCTGCAAAAGAACCCCAACTGGTAATTTGGGTAACTCTAAGACACCTAACAGAAATCATATACTTCTGGTTATATATATGGTGACCACATCTAAACAGGACATTTTTGAAGTCACAGCAGGGCTATTAAAATAATTCAGTGGCCCACATGGCAAAAACCGGGACAATTCTGGGCAATCAGGACAGACGATCATCCTAGCTTTGGTCACCATCTTCCTCTCCACCTACATCCTTTATTTTTATAACTTTGAGATAAAATTCTCATACCACGCCATTCATCCATTTAAAATGTCCAATTCAATGTTTTTTAGTATATTCACAGAGTTTTGCAACCATCACCACGATCAATTTTAGAACATTTTCATCATCTCCGAACGAAACGCCAAATCCTTTAGCATCTTTCACCCCATGCCCCCTCCAAACTCTAGGTAACCACTCCTATTTTCTGACTCTGTGGATTTGTCTATTCTTAAAATTGTCTGTAAGTGGGATTATGTAATAAGTGTTCTTTTATCATTAGCTTCTTCCATTTACATAATATTTTCGAGGTTCATCCATGTTGTATTAAGTATTAGTACTTCCTTTTTATTACCAAATAATATTCATCATGAGGATGTACCACATTATATTTATCTATTCATCAGTTGACAGACATTTCAGTTGTTTCCACTTTTTGGCTATTATGAATAATGCCCTGCTATGAACATTTGTGTACAAGTTATGTGTGGACATATTCCTCTTGTGTATACATAGCTATGTTCTCTCCCCCCCTTTCTTTGTCACCCCCATGCAATGCACTTACCTTGGAAGACTCTCATAAAAAGTTTTCACAAGCCATGTGGAAGAGCAAGAAGACAGGAAGAAGGACCTGAAAGGTAGAAAATTATGTTACGTAAAATAACTGACAGAGTAAACAGGCAACCTAGAGAATGGCAGAAAATATTCGCAAACTATACATCCAACAAAGGACTAATTTCCAGAATCTACAAAGAACTCAAACAAAATAGCAAGGAAAAAACAAACAACCCCATCAAAAAGTGGACAAAGGACATGAACAGAATTTTTTCAAAAGAAGGCAGACAAATGACCAATAGACATATGAGAAAATGTTCAGTATCACTAGTCATGAGGGAAGTAAAATTAAAATCATAATGGCCATTATAAACACGTCAAAAAACAACAGATATTGGTGTGGATACAAAGAAAAAGGTACGCTTATACACTGTTGGGGGGACTGCAAATTAGTACAGCCTCTATGGAAAACAGCATAGAGATTCCTCAAAGAGCTAAAAGTAGACCCACCATTAGATCCAGCAACCCCACTACTGAATACCTACCCAAAGGAAATCATTTTATCGAAATGACACCTGCACTCGAATGTTTATTGCAGCACAATTCACAACTGCAAAGATATGGAATCAACCTAAGTGCCCATCGATACATGAGTAGATAAAGAAAATATGGTACATAGGCCGGGCGCGGTGGCTCACGCCTGTAATCCTAGCACTCTGGGAGGCCGAGGCGGGTGGATCGCTCAAGGTCAGGAGTTCGAGATCAGCCTGAGCAAGAGCAAGACTCTGTCTCTACTAAAAAATAGAAAGAAATGATCTGGACAACTGAAATATATATATATATATATACACACATATATATATATATATATAGAAAAAATTAGCTGGGCATGGTGGTGCATGCCTATAGTTCCAGCTACTCGGGAGGCTGAGGCAGAAGGATTGCTTGAGCCCAGGAGTTTGAGGTTGCTGTGAGCTAGGCTGATGCCATGGTACTCACTCTAGTCCAGGCAACAAAGTGAGACTCTGTCTCAAAAAAAAAACAAAAAAAAAAAGAAAATATGATACATATATACTATGGAGTACTACTCAGCTATAGAAAGGAATGAAATAATGTCAGTCACAGCAACTTGAATGGAACTGGAGACCATGAAGTATCTCAGGAATGGATAAACAAACACCACATGTTCTCACTAATAAGTGGGAGTTAAACTATGGGTGCACATAGGCACAAAAAATATAAAGGATATTGGAAACTAAGAAGGGGGGATAAAAACTATTGGGGTACAATGAACACTATCCTAGTGGTGGGCACACTGAAAGCCCTGACTTCCGCATTATAGAGTATATCCATATAACAAAAACTTTTGTCCCCCTTAACATTTAAAAAAAAAATTCACAAGTCACATTGGAATGCAAGATTTGTAAAATTACCAGATGTGCTTGGTTCTTCCAGTAACACAGTCTGAGAAGTAAATCGTTGTTTTAAACTATTCCCTTAGTGTTCACATGGCAATCCATTGTTTTCCATACAATATGTAAAAATTAAACTACTTTTAATTTGTAAAAAAGAAAAGAAAATTATGTTAGGTTAGATGAAATAGCTATTTTTGTTTTTAAAATAGATTTATGCCCTTTCTAGCAGTGACCCAAATACTTGTTCAGAAATTAGAGTGGTTGAGAAAGAAACACAAGCCGGGAAGGAACAAACCTAAAGGATCAATAGAAATCCCTCCTGGGCTACTAAGGGTCCTTACTTCAGAGCTTAAAGTCATTTATCTAATGATAGACTAATACATAGAAGTTAATACAACAGTCGCAAAAAGCTCCTGGGTCTTTGTTCTCTGACCAAATATTTGCATTCTGTGTCTTGAATACAAAGTTTTAATTTCTAGTGTGAATAGTTTACTCACTGTTGACTTCTTTAACTTGGTCTTTTTCTTTAAAATGTATGACACAGGCAGGCTAACTTTTCAGGAAGTGTGTTTAACCTTATAAAGATCTACACATAGGTATAATGGTCTTATGTGAGGAGAGGCATAGTAAAGTTAGTTGTGTTAAAGTAAAATCAATACCTACAGAAAAGAAAATTAGAAGGGAACTGTTGATTTTCCTTCCCTCTTTCTTTTTTTCTTGTCACTAGTCTGTGTAAGTTTGGAACTCTAGGAATCATTATGTTATAAAAGTCTCCAGGTTTCCATTCTAATGGGTTCCAGGTTTTCCTGCTATGGGGATGAAACTAACAGAGTTAGTAAATCCTTATTTATTTGTCCCAAAGGCCAGGCAGTACTCTTTCTTCTCTGGTGCTGGTTTCTATTCACTCACTGCCTCTTCTCAGGTTCTTTTGCTGCCCATCATTAATCTTTCAAGCTACAGCTGGGTGGGTTCAGAACAAAACCATCAGAGGAACTGAAAAATGAAATATTTACCTGCACCAATAGGGAAAAAAGGTCTATCAACCTTATCCTTTCAATGTAATCACATTTTTTTATTCTACTCACTTTTTAGATAGAAGACAGGATATATATGTATATATACACACACACATATATTCACTGTATTTATATACATATATATGTATGTATTTTACTATCTATCCTCATTTGTAATGAGGTGTAATATATAGAGCTCGGTTAGTTACCATGGAGACAATGGTCCTCTGTTTCTTATCACAGAGCCACACTATCGTCTGGTGTCAGCCAAGGAGGGATGACAAAGGCCTCCCCAAGAGCCTAGCTCTGCAATTACTGAGCAATCAAGCGCCTCTTTTAATAGAGCACATCCAGGTATACATGGCTCCTCACTCAGCACTGTCTTCTCTTCTTTCTTTTTAAACTTGTACATAGCAGGATGCAGTTACCGAGCATAGATATCTTCCTCCGTTGGATGGCCTGTTTATTTAGGATTTCAGTGATATTCTTTGGTTTATATAACAGAGCTCACTAGCTATTATTCTCTTTATTTTTAAAACTCTCATTTTTTAAGCAATTATTTTCTTCTGAGGATACACAGTGATCTTTCTTTTATGCATTAATCTGTTTTTATGGTTTGTCATTAATGAAGTGAAAGAATGGATAAAGGAAATCGGTCTCTGAATTTCCCTAGTCTCGAGCTTCCCTATTTCTCTAACCAAATTGATAAAGCTATCAATAAAAAATAAAAACCTGAATGACCAGCATTCATTATTTGTCTTCTGGGGGTGATATAAATGAGATGCTAAATGAATCAAATGCATGTAATAGAAGAAACAAAAACCCTAATTTTTTTAAAAGGATTTTTATTTTATTTGAGGGTTGGCTTGACTCTTTCACAGATTTGCCTTGGATGCTTAGACTCAGACATTCTAGAGTCACTTGGAAATTTGGAATGAAACAGGCTATGGACCAAGGCATTCAAATTAGCCTCAATCTATTATTGCAGACAGGCTTCTAACAATAACAGCTGTCTAAGTGTTAGCCCGTGTAGTGTCAATAATGTTACAAAATATACAGTTGTGTATTCAGTTGTCTTTGGTTTAGCTTAAAAAGTTATACAACTTTGCTAACATGCCCTTATCCTCAAGGAAGAAGGAATGTTCAAGTGTTTAAAAAGCAGGATTATGGTTGGGGTGGGGAGAGATGGAAACATATACTAAAAATGTATATGACATAATCACTGCTCTGAGTAAACTTAAACTTTAATTGGGGAAACAAGCCTTTAAATGTACATACCAGGTTCAGTAAAACGAATTAAATACCAAAAAGAATATAACACAGGGGACTAGGGGGGAATCAGTCAGGTCCTGAGTAAGATTTAGTGGAAGAGGTGAGATTTGAGATTAGTCTTGAAGAAAGGAAGGAGAAGAGAAGAGGAAAAAGCATTCTAGGCAAGGAAAATAGCAGAAACTAGAATGTAGTAGTGGGGTGGTCGTGTTCTTCTCAGAGGACCATAGTAATGTTAGCTTTCTGAAGCAAATCATCCTTGAGTTTCAAGAAAACGTTTAGATTCAGTTCAGGTGATGAGGTTAGTTTCCTTCTTTCAGACCAACCCTCAAGGTGCATCCCTCTTCCCTTTACTAGGAAGGAAGAGGAGGGAGGGAGGGAAAGAAAGAAGGAAAGAAGAAACAAAGGGGAGGGAGGTAGGGAGAACAGTTAGATTCAAAACGACACAATAAAGAAATGAAAAGCAGAGGTTATCTTTCTGCAGGTGGAGAACGAAGTGGGTTTCACAAGCAGAATGTGGAGACACTCTGTATTCTATAAGTCCTATGTGCCAGGAATGTCATTAGATAAAAACGAATGACTGGAAATTGGCCAAATGCAGCTCAGAAGATCAAGGGCTATATACTCAGGCATTTTCATCTATGCTACGGAATCTTTGGCGTAGCTACACCGCATGTATAGGCTTTGTCAGGAGCTTGACAGGAACCTGAGTTAATGCTAGGTTTTTAATAGACAACTGACTCCTGGCATTTTTGTTACCAAAATATGGTCTCATAAATATAAGGTGTCTTTGAGCTGGGCACTGGAGAAAAAGATATTTGATCAGTGACACGAACTGAGGGGAAAGCGAGCATAAAAGTTTATTGGGACTACTCAAATAAGTTTGCAGAAAAGGTTTACTGGGAGGTGACTGAAAACAATGAAGATCTTCATGATAACATAACAGTAAGTGCTCCATAAATATCTACTCCATGAGTTAGCACTGTGCTAAACACTTCACATTACCAATCTCACATAATCCTCCAAGATAAATAGTAGTCATCTCCATTTATTATAGAAGAGGAAACTGAGGCTTAAGAGAGGTTAAGTAACCTGCTCACAATGACCTGAATCTATCACAACAAAGGCAGCATTTGCTTCAAAATATATAATTACTGTATTAGCTATTTCTTCAGTGTTTTTGTTTTCTTTGGAAAGCTTATGATGAAAAGACATAAAAGAAATAATCTGTATTTCCTATGTAAATTTTGTGAAGAAGGGAAACAAAAATTGGAGAGGGTCTTTCTGAATAAAGAGAAGGGATGGAAGCATGGTTTTTATAAGGAAAGATTTCTTAGGACACTAAGAGAAAGCAGCAAAACAGTCAAGATAATCCTATTCTTTAAAATTGTTCATCTTGTCTCTAGCTATGAAGGGACTGATGCAAAAAGAAAAATAAAAATTTACGAATAAACAAAACTTAGTGTTTATCTTCCTTCATTCACTTGCCATTGCGTGGCTATAAGATTATAAATCCCTAGGAGCTTTGCTCACTTCGTGACCTGGTCTTCTTGTCATTCCTTGAATACACCAAGCTTGTTCCCTCCACCTGGAATTTATGGCTGACTTCTCAACACCAGTTCAGATGTCAGCTCTTCAGATTGACTTTCCCTAGCCAAGCTATGTAATACGTTTCTCTTTCTTCCCTGCCACAACCCACACCCTTCCTCATACCCCACCTAAAAATCCTGCTTTTTTCTTCTTCACAGTACTTAACCACTATCTGAAGTTCTTTCTTATGTTTTATTTTATACATTTTTGTTTTATTTACGTATTTATGTATAAAATTTTATTCAGATGAATACCAAGTTTGATTCATTAATCTATTTCCAGGACTTAAAAGAGTAGTTGGCACATAGTAGGCACTTATTAAATATTTATTGAATGAATGACCACCATACCAGCCAATGGGAATAGGGCAAACTTAGAACAGATACATTTAGTAATGCTTCACAATTTACAAAGTGCTTACATATACTTCAATAGTCAACATCCTACTGGTGGCTAATCTGTATATCAACTTGTTATATCAAAACACCTACAAACCAGAATTCTATTTGCTAATAAGAGTTATTTGCATGAGGCCCTCAGCTCAATTAAAATTCTTCGCATAGTTGTGTGCCCAGTTGCTGTCTAAACTCCTTTCAGAGCATTGGTAAGAAGGACTTTCAGTAGAATGCAGAGGAACAACAAAATATAAGTTGTATCAATGAGTTTTGAAGTTTTTATTACCATTTCCAACAGACAATGAGGTTCCTGCTTTCATTTGCTAGAAATGTCCCTGTAAACACAGGTTTTTATTTATGCTTTTCTGACTAGTATAAGTTAATACTGGTCTCAACAGCTAGAAGAGAACACCAGGGTTAACAAATGAAAAACAGCTGGTCAAAACAGGTAACTTTTTTGTTTAAATACAAAGTTAGTTTGGAATTTTCTGGGTATCTAAGGAGAAAATGACATTCAGGGTTGAGAATTCAATCTTACATTCTTGCATATTTATATGTTTTCTTTGCTGATATATTCAAGAATTAAGATAAATTCTTCATAAATTTTATCCCATTCCGGTTTCACTGGCATGGTGTTATATTGAATAATTAGCCCCTCCATCTCCCACTATAAAGCTTGGCAAGAATCGACATATTTGGAGTTGGTAGAAGATGTAGATGGCAAACTATTCTCTAAGCTGAGAAGTAATTACATTTTTAAAACACTGAATTATGGGCATCCCCACTGCCAAACGATTTTTTGTTTGTTTTCATTCGCAGAATGAGGCTCAGGTAACAAATATCATTTAGAAAATCCTACGTTGAACTTAACGAAGAGACCCCAGGTCCTTCCAGTATCTCCAATGGGAGTCTGACATTTTTTCCTGAACTGATGACTGAAGGTTTTTCCTACTGAGTCTTATCTTTTCAACAAGAGGCAGAGACTACAGTTCTCACTGGTCTCCATCCAGATATCTGCTGTTAACTCATCAAGGAGTCCTGCCTTATTTTTTAGGACATTACACATTGTTTCAAACCTCCTTTCACCAAAAGAAGTGAAAACAGATGTCTAGTTCCTTGGACCTATTTGGCAGTAAAGACAGTCCCACTCCTGGTGTAGTCTCCAGTCACAAGAGTCCTTCCTAACTGGCTGCAAATTACTAATCATTCTCTTTTTGTGATGTTATTATTGTGCAAATGTATATCCCATTATGTATTCATCAACTGATAATTTAAAAGATTTACGTCCATAAACAGCGTGTTTATCTCAGAAACATTTCTAGCAATTTCACCTTAAAAATTTGCAATGCGGTTCATTTGACGGAAAAAAGGGTGTTTTAAGTAAAATACAATGTTCAATTCATATGAAATTCTTTTACGAAAGGCTTTTGGCTTTTCATCACCATGCCAGAGCAGGTGCAAGGTGATAAGAGAAAACTGATCGGATTAGCACATAGGACAGTACTTAGTGAACTGCATATGGGTAAACAATATAGTAAGGAGACCCTTAATAAACTCAATAATGGTATCAGGAAATTGCAATAGAATATAGAAAATGGTAGTATAAGAATGCATCTCTGAAAAGCTATGCAAAGCCTTTGCGATTACCCAAAAGTAAAAAGTCCCCTCCCTTGCTTTAGTAATACCTAAAGTTAACAAATTCTGGTTCTGCCCCCTCCTCTCCTTTTTTTCATTTTAACGAGCTGTTTTTAAATATAGAATTTAAAAACAAATAGTAACAGAAAGAAAATTAATAAGAAGTGGTGGCATTCAGAGCAGGAAATGGTAAGTAAAATGAAAAAAAAGGCCAAATTCTGGCCTTTAATCTTCAAATACATTTTTAATCTCCATTCTATAAGGATTCAAGGAATTATAATAAATTAATGATTTATTTTTCAACTTCAAATTATTTCATTAAAAAGATAGTACATACAATATTACTGATGAGTAAATAAGTACACTAACATTTATGTAACAAAGTGAATATTTTCCTTTACATTAATAACCTGGGGAAAATATACATCTCTTTCACTTATAAATGTACTATACATTTTAATTTTTTTAGTGAATCTCTTTTGGATTGTCTTTATAGTATCAGTTTCAAAAGCCATGGAACAAAATTTGTCTCATTACTTTTTAAATCTCTTTTTTTGTAAAATTGAAAACCCCCACCTTGGCCACTAGACTTATTTCCAAATACCTTAATTTTTTTTTTTTTTAAAGAGATGGGGTCTCACTCTGTTGCCCAGGCTGTAGTGCAGTGGCACGATCATAGCTCACTGTAATCTCAAACTCTTGGGCTCAGGTGATCCTCCTGCCTCAGCCTTCTGAGTAGCTAGGACTACAGGTGCACACCACCAAGCCTGGCTAATTTTTTAAAAAATTTTTTGTAGAGATGGGGTTCTTGCTATGTTGTCCAGGCTGGTCTCGAATTCTTGAACTCAAACAATCTCCCCACCTCAGCCTCCCAAAGTGCTGGGATTATAGGCATGAGTTTACTGCACCCAGCACCAAATAACTTTTGATTGTTTCAAAAACAGGGACCCTCATTTCAAATACTTGAAAGGTTAGTACGTGCATGTCCTGGGGACCTTGCAGTGTCTCTTGCATCCACCCTCCCCTTTTCATTCCCAAAGCCAATGTCCTACTCCAAGCTGGCATTTCCCCTTCCCAAGATCTTTCTTTTAACTCTGATGATCAGCTGTGTACATTACTGCCAGGATCATACTCTCAAGATATAGCTCCTATCTTTTCACTGTGTTGTTCAAAAACCTTCAGAGACTTCCAGTACAGCAGGGAACATTCTCCATTCTTCCATCTTCTAACACATATGGTGCTTACTACGTGCAGGTATTGTTTTAAATGCATCATATATATTATTCCTCATATCTATGCTGTAAGGTACATACAAATATTATTTCCATTTTAGAGAGGAGAAAACTAAGACACAGAGTTCAAGTCACTTCTCAAAGGACACAATATGTTTCAGCACTGAGTTTAGTACAGGGACTCTGGTTCCAGTGTTCTACCTCCCCGTTTCTTTTGCTACCTCACCTAGTATTCGCCATTCTGTGACTGAACCACACACTTTTCTGCTTTAGGGGCTTTGCTTCCAATTTTCTCTTTGCCTGCCATTCCTTTCTCCCATATTTTCCTATCCATATCTATATCCATCAAGAAGCAACTGAAATGCTATCTCTTCCATGATGTTCATCCAGATTACCTTATCTACTCCACTGTATGCTTCTCATTATTAAATAAACTGTATTTTATACTATATTAATTTGAATGTACATTTCTAAATTATAGCTCTTAGAAGAGTGGAACCATTACTCATTTCTCACTGTCCTCCTTCAGCACTTAGTTGTTGTTACTAACACAGGTAGATTGGTGGGCAACTACTACAACTGAAAGTAAATGAACTACCAATGGGTGAAAGCATGATTTTAAAAAATAAATACTGTAGACACTCAATAAATGTTAATTGATATGAAAGGTAAGTATTTTCAAAAGACTGTACCACAGGCTCTGAAGGCAATTCCAGAACTGTTGTGGACACTGATATAATAAATACACAGCATTCTAAAGAATCACTTCGAAAATGACAACAGATTCAGCTATTATTTATTGAATACCTACTACATGCAAAGCATAAAAAACATGAATACCAAAATAAAATTTCTAGAGTGTTTAACCAAAAAAAGATCATTCTAGGCCCCTCATACTTTTAAGGGAAGAAGTCTAAATGGGAAAGTATGATTGGGAATTCTCCAGTGGTATAAATGCCTCTCAAAAACATACCAGCTGGGCATAGGTCTCCGTTCAGAGGAGATAATCAGGAGGAACCCAAAGAAAACGTCCTAAAAACAATGAGATATAATGCATACACCCCCAGGGAAAGAAAGTCTCAAGTTTTATATATTTAACATGTAAAAGCTACTATGTATGGAATTTATGGGAATTTAAGATCCCTGGGCAAAAGATGCCATACTAGCTCGAAGTATGAACAAAGACGATAGTTTCATCTGTCATCAAAAATGCAGCTTTAAAAGAAAATTAAAAAACAAAAAAAGGGAAAAAATACAACTTTAATATATCTATTAAGGGGTATGTTTTAAGTTGTGCAATTTTATAGTTCTCTATATGATAATCTAAAAGAGAGTCTAGGTTTTTAATAATTGCAGATTTTTCTTATTTTCACAGATGTCTGCTTCTATTTGGAGCCACTCTTTTTCTTCTTCCAATGAAAGCAACCCAGTCAAAATGTTCTTTCCCTTCAGTTTTTGTTTATTTAATTAACATGATTTTTCTACGTGATTGATTATAAAGGCCATAATTATATTATCAAATGCTCTGTCAAAGTAACAACTTAATGCAAAATGTTAATGCTTCAGTGTTTAAATCTAAAACAATATAAAAATCCTGTGTGTATGAATAAGGTGAATTTATTCAGGCTATTTATTTCATCTGGAATGTAAAACAAAGTTTTGGCTACCCTTATTATTTATTATTATATACTATTATAAAGAGAAACAGTTTATAAGCTTTTATAAATTGTAGATGGCTATGCCAAATCGAGATATTTTTCTGATGAATTTATAAAGGGCACCAGCTATTATGAAACCAGGAGAGATAACAGGACAACAGAAGAACATGGCACAAGTAAGGTACACACTAGCAGGCAATGTTTAAAATATTTTGGGATAACGCAATCAGAAAACTGTGTGGCTAGAAGAGATTAGAATTTTCTCTTTCCTTTGGTTGGAAACACACGTACACATTCATTCTAGATAAACTAAGAATATTCTTTGTTTTCAGCCTCTCAGAATTGGAGATTCTATCATCCTCTTTTGTCATCCATGCTGTGTTTGTGCTCCATTTAAGTCTATTTCTCTCCTTCTGTCCTGAAGATGGGGAAGTGGCAACCGCCCTTTCTGTAGCAAGAGCCTTTCAGTACTTGAAGATAAAGTTTAATCACTCATCAGCCTTATGATCTCCAGAATAAAAACAAAGTAGAGAGTTTTTTTGTTTCTTTTTTTTTTTAAAGGATGTTAGAGGATGTGATTTAATGTTGACCCACACATAATATTCAAAATCCTTACAAGTAAGTGAGGGAAGAGGAAAGGAATAGTCAAGAATAAAGGTACAGCAGGCCAGATGGAATGGAAAATAGAGGCTAAAAGGAAAAAATAAAGAAAATAGATTCATGGAGGACTTCGAAAATAATATTTGAGTGCTTATTATATGCAAGGCATTGTGCAGAGACCTTTATATCGTCATCCTCACCATCATCGTATTAGCTAACACTCACTGAATGCATACTTTGTGTTAGGCACCATTCTAAGCGCTTTTCATGTATGAACTCACAGAATCTTCAAAACATCTGAAGGGCAGGATTGTAGTTACACATACACATACAGTTATTATGAACCAAAACATAGGTTCATGATAACTTCATATATTTTGAGTTTTCTATATGGTAGATATCATTATTTCTATTTGAAAGATGAGAATACTGAGGATCACAGATTAAATAACATGCCCATGATAACAGTAATCGGTAAGTGACAGAGCTGGGATTTAAACCCAGAATTGTCTGATTCCAAAGTACTCTTTGACTACAGTAAGTCCTTGCTTAACCTTCTCAATAGGTTCTTGGAAACTGTGACTTTAAGTAAAATGATGTACAGCAGGTCCTTAAACAATGAAATACTGTTGTTTCACTATAACATTGATGAGAAATAAAAATTGTTATGTTTTGTTTCGCTTAATGTCACAGTATTCAAGAACCTATTGATGATGTTAAGTGAGGACCTACTGTATGTGTTTAACTGGATTGAGAGAATAAAAAAATAATAAGCACTAGCACTTACAGAGTGCTTATTACATGCCATGCACTGTTCAAAGTATAAGTATTAACATGCTGCATCCTCATAACAACCCTATGAGAATCGGTATTATGGGTACTATTATTATTTCCATTTCACAGATGAGGAAGCTGAGACTCAGAGAAACTAATGCATCTAGGGTCACTCATCTGCCAATGAAGAAACTGGAACTCAAACCCAGGAAGTCTGGCTCCAGAAGTCATATTCTTATCAAAAACACTACACTGCCCCTTATAATTGAAATATCTAATGGGAGCAATTGTTTGGGATACTGAAAACTGAGAATGGTCTCACAGGTAAATATACATTTCCACAACTATATAGCTAATTTTTATTGAGTACTTACTAAACTCTTCTGGTGGACATTGTGATGTGCCACCCAGCCTTCCTTTCAGGAACAAAGGACTTATTTCCACAGCTAATGAGAGTGCTAAAAGAAAACAGCCATCAGTTGTCAGCTTTCAATTGAAAAAAACCTTCCTGCAGAGCTGGCTCAGGTCTTTGCTGGGAATGTGCTCACCTTTCGCAGGTATTGACAGCACCCCTTGATAAATACCCTGCATATTAATTTCCACCTCAGAGTCTGCTTCCCTAGGAAATGAACCTGTGACAATGCTTTACATAATCTCATTTAACTCACGAGATCCTATGAATTAGGTCCTAGTATCCTCATATACTCATTTTAAGAATGAAAATACTAAAGCTTAACTTGCCCAAGGTCACAGAGCTGAAACCAGAATTTGAACTGAGATTGTCTAATTCTGGAAGCTGCACTCTCAACACCTGTGTGATTGTGTGCAGAGGAAAAGATTTCAGTAATTGAGACCTGTCATTAGTTTCACACGTATTTAATACTGAGAAAGAAAAAAGGCACTCTGAGGGACTCTGATCCTGAGGGAAAAGAAAATCTAACATTTATATTTAAAGCATTAGGTAAGAATAATACTATTAATTAGAATGACCTGAAATGCAAACAAAGTATCCTGAAACAAGTTTTCCTCTAGGCCTTCTACAACTTATTTCTTGGAGAGAGAGAGAACTGAGAGCAAAGTTCCCATATGACAGGGAAGAACAAAATGTTCAATTAAATATATATCCTTATATATTAAATTATCTTGAATTCAAAGAGAGAAGGTTTCGGTCTCCAATATGAAATGTTTATTACTTAATATATCTGTTTAACATCTTTCCTCATATGAGGGAAGCTGAAAACATAAAATGCAAGCATATGACCTTGACTTCAATGAGAATGAGAAGTTATAGTGTACAATATCTATCTACAATATTGGATACGGAGTAGTGTTAAAAGATGGTGGGGAAGGGGAGGGAAGGGAAGGGGAGGGTAGGGGAGGGGAGGGAAGGGTAGGGTAGGGTAGGGTAGGGTAGGGTAGGGTTGGGTTGAGGTAGCACAGAGCCATAGCTTTTGCATGAGTTATGGTAGTATACAATCACAGATTTTATCCAATGCTGTGAATTTCCAGGTGCTTTTATCCAACTTAATTTTATTACTTTTTCCAGGACAGATAGATTCAAGACATAAACAAATCTCTTGACTCATATGTAGGCTTAAATTGTGTGGAATCCACTTTTTAAAATTATACTTCTTTTTTGTAGGCAAGGATAATTTCCCTTATTTCCAATGGAGGAAATGGATAAATTGCAGCTAAAAAAAAATCCCAATATTAAATTTATCCTCTCAGTATTTGTATGTCCTCAGTGCACCTTTGATTTTACTTAAAATATAAGGTAAACCTAAAATATACCCAGACATAAGAGGGCCTGAAAAACCCAGTTCAGAGAAAATGGGATGCAGTTAGCAAAGATTACATGCATCAGTGAACTGTACTAAATTGAACACTTTTAAATGCCAGAGATTTTCTCCATGAAACTGAGGAGTTTGAAAGAAAAATCAATAATGTTGGAGAAGGGAAATCCTCTTCACACATCTCTAATTAGTCATAGCAGAATTTGGTGGATTTCCATGTTACAACTGGATCAAACTTGTGAAATTGGTTTTGATCCCAGACTCATTTGGTACATCTTCCAGAAGCAGCTCCATTCCAGACAATCAAAGGCTTTTCAACCTTGAATGACCCTCAAGATCACTCTTTCCATTTGCATCCAGCCTATATTATGTTCAGTGTCTGTATAATGTTGACCACAGCAAATCTCCCTGGAATTACCCTGTACGAGCTCCATTTACAAGAACAGGCAAAGCATCTTCAAACTAGTTGGCTTCAAGTTTAGCTTGAGCTTTCAAAATCTATATTAGTAAGTGAAACCAGGCATAAAGAGGCACAGTTCTTCAGATCTTTTATTTTTTATTAAATCGAATAAATATTGGCCATATTGTTTATATTAGGGCATGAACCCCTCTATAAAGTCATTGCTCAAGTCTAATAATAGAGTAGGTAAAGGGTTTCTGTATTTTTCTGAATAATCAATACCAAAGCTGCTGATGCAAATTTATTTGAACTCCAGGGAACACATCCTTTGAAGTTCTGGGAAAATTTTAAATATAGTGCGCAAATCAATAAGTGGACAAACACATTGCTGTCAATGTGTTCATTTTTATTCAGAGGAAATACATCTTTAAATGTAATCTCTCTCTTACTCCCTCTATAAACCTTTTCCCCAATCATCACTTCTACGAAAGAAATTCGTGACAATCAGCTCAACAGAAAACATTCTTTTTGGCCATAATTATAAGTGGTGCAGTGGTACCTCTCTGAACAGGATGACTCTGTAAGCCCTAAAGAGTCTTCCTCTTTCCCCACTTCTGTAATGCTCTCCTATTTTTCTCTTTTTCCATCATTTTGCATCGAAGTTTTGGAGTCTGAGCTAACTGGGATGGTCTGAGGGCATTTTCAGAAGGACTAATTTGGCGGTGTGTCTAGTTTTGAATGGGATGCATCCATGAGATTAAAAAAATATTTTTTCATTACTGCCTATTTTTACAGTCCACTAAGCAAAAATACAAAGCAATTTTTTTCTTACCCCCATTTTCCCTTTCTCCCTTCATTTTCTTTCTTCCCCTGTGGAGTTCAAATTTAAAAAAAGGTGAAAATTGAAGCTGTTGTACACAAGGCGATTGCAACATGCATATTTGATTTTTATGATGGATCTAAATTGCTGAATAAGGCCATGGAACAAAGGGAGACTGCAGCTTCCTGCCCATCACATGCAGCCACTGAATGCAGAACAAAAGCTTTGGCCATTAGGGGCTCAGCAGGGAGACACATTATATAAATGACTTTGTCTTCTCTGTCCCCTTCCCCCCACTGGGTGCACTGGACAGGGATGGGGATAAGGGTGTGTGTGTGTATGTGTGTGTGTGTAGTATGATTTGCTAGGCCAAGAGATAAGAAATCCTGGGAGCAGCAGTGGGAATAGAAATGAACAGCACGTTATGATTCAAAAGGGTCCTGCTTTACTGGACCAATGTGGCTCTCAGCACTGTGGTCAGAGCGCCACCTAAGACAACTACTCCCCTGAGAAACTTTGTATGTTTTCAGAGTAACCTGTAGCTTTTCTTTACCCTGTTTTGTTTCTCTCATCAGGAATGATGAAGCAGAAGGAAAAACATTTGGAAAAATATGAAGCCCTAGTATTCCAAGGTAATTGCCAGAACTGCTTGAAGAACAAATCAACATACAGTTCACTGTGGCACTACTTTCCCAGGAAAACACACTCTAATTCCTCCTTCCAGCCTCAAGGCTTTTCTTTTGGTAGGAAGACAGGAGATATCAATAAAAATATCCTAAGATATCACACAGCAGAGTCAACCTATTTTTAGGAGGCCCGCTGTGGCGCTGACTTGAATAGGTGCTACTGTTTTACCTAGTGTGAAATACCAGCAATCCTGCACACACTCTCTCAACCATCTTTGCAGATTTTGTTTTACAGAAGGATTTTAGTAAGCTTCACAAAGGTGAATCATTCTATTAATTCCAGTATCACTGAAAGGGGTACGCAATAGGAGAGAATCTCCGCAGATTCTAGGCTGAATCACACAGTGTACATATTGAAGGTGACACGGTGAACTAAGGACAAGTCAGGATTGATACCCAGGTCACTGGATGCCCCCTTCCGCCACAACTATCACTACACGTTTCATGTGAAGAAATAGCTCAATGGTAAGTTTCCAGTTCAGAAATTGTGCCAAGATTTTCCGACAATTCTCCAACTCTCTAATATAGTGGAGAAAGCAGTCCTACTGTGAACCACAGTAACTGAAGGCCTCTCTGTCATGTGTGCAGAACCAGAACTGAGTGCTCTTGGAGAAAATAAATTAGAAGACAAACCCAACATAAGGGTGCATACATCCTGAAATCACCTAACATTGACTGAATCATGTAAAGCTAGCTAAGGGAAATGCCATGAGACAGCTGCCATTTGTCACGTACCATCATTACCCTGTCAAAATGAGCAATTCATTTAAAATAAGGTAGAATCTTATGACATATGAAAACTGAGAGGTCACGAGGGACAAACAGTGGGTTGTCACTACAGAGTAATTTAGTTCTGAGCTACAGAGGTCATCAAACCATCTTTTTGCCAGTTCTTTTGGGTCTTCCTTGAAGGTGGTTAAATATCTTTTTTACTGGGTGGGAAAAGGTCTCTGCTCCATGGATTAAGGACAGTAGAGAGATTTATGCTTATTAATAGTTTTAAGTAACTAGGTAAGTAGTTTTAAGTAAGACATAAGTAGGTAATAGTAGGGATAAAGAAGCAGATGGATGAATACAGTAGAGAAAGACTGCTTATACAGTCATTCTTTATTCATTTATTCAGCTATCGAATATTCATTAAGGGCCTACTACAATTCCATGCGCTACAGATTCTGTGTGAATAAAATAAACACAATCCCTGCCCTAAATAATATAATAATCCTATGTGTGGTTGGGGGTTGCAGAGAAGATCTTAAATAGTTATATAAATACCTACATTGGTTAACATATGACAAGAGATATGAGAAAGTATAGTATTCCATAAGAGTGTTAACTAGGAGGACCTACGTCATCCTCTAATGAGGCTATAGCCAATTTAGCTATAGGCCTTAGGTAATTAATTTAATTCCTTCAGAGTAAAAGCCAAAGGCTACAAGGCTATAACTGTTCTGTCCAATATGGTAGCCACTACTTACATGTGCCTGTTTACATTTAAGTTTAAATTAATTAAAATTAAATAAAATTGAAAATGCAGTTGCTCAATAGCACTAGCCATGTTTTGAGCACTCACTTTGAAGTGAGTAGTGGCTATTATAGTGGACGGTGCAGACAGAGAACATTCCATCACTGCAGAAAGTGCTACTGGTCAGTACTGCAAGAGTGTCTGGCACATTGTTCCCTCTCCAACCTCAATTTGACTATTCTCTCCTTGCTCAGGCCACTCTAGCTGTGCTGAAATCCTTGCTACTCCTTGAGTGTACCAGATACGCTCCTGCCTCAGGGCCTTTGCAGGATTTGGCGCCTACATTCCTGTCCAGCCCCATCTTATGCCACCATCCCCAGCTCTTTGTCTCTACCCTAGCTATGCCAGCCTTCTTTCTCTCTCCCTCATTCCCCAAGTCCCTCTTGTCCCAGGGCTTTATTGTTATTTTTTCCTGGTAGGCTCCTCCCTCCCTACTTTACCTTTCATTCAAATATCAGCTCATTTGTTACTTCATTAGGAAAGCCTTTTCTGATTAGGTCAAATCTTCCTGTTACAAACTCACATTCCTTTCTTTCATAGCACTTATTGCAGTGGAAGGTTTACATTTATTTTGTCATTTTTTATTCCTATCAGACTCCTCAAATCCACTGAGAGCTCCATGAGGGCAGGGACCATGTCTGGTTTTGATTACCACTGTATTCTCAAAAGGTAGCAGAATGCATGGAACAAAGTAGGAGTTTAACAAATATTTGTGATTGAATTCTGAATGAACGCATGCTAGGGAAAAAATAGCCAACGGTAAATTAAAAGATATATGTTACGTTGCTTCTTCCATGCATGTCAAGTACTCAAATTTCAAAGTAAGATTACATACAATGAACAAAAATGAATGATGGAGAGCGTATTAATATTATGTGGCAGGTGTTTCATATTTCTTTCAGGTTGATAAAAAAAAGTCCTGCTTTCCCAATAAAAAGTTATTTGAGAATGATGGAATTAATTATGAGTGTTATATATATTTTTTGCTTATCTGAATTTTCTAGTATTTCTCCATAATCATGTACTAATGCTATAAGAATGTTATTTTTTTATTGCAACATCAAAAATCATCTGTTCCAGTGCAGCAGAAAACCGAAATACCTAGAAGGGACAGTGGTTAACAGCACGAGTACTTTTTTTTTCCCTTACAGACATGTAAGAGTTGAATTCTTAATTCTACTTTTTGCTAGTTCTGTGACCTTGAGCATGTTACTTCCTGAACCCTACCTGCCAAATGGAGACCGTAATAGCATACATTACATAGGGTTGTCAGGAAGACTAAATGAGATAATGAATATACAATAGATGATAGCTTAAAATGCACCTGCCAAAATAGCCATATTTGTAGTGTTATGGCTAGCTGAGCATAGATCTCAATAATCAGATTTTAGTTTACAGATTCCAACTTTGGCTTCTGATACTGGGTTTGCTCCCAAAATTACCCTTTCTTTTGAATGTGATTGGTCCACATACTCTAGCAATTGAGATTAGTTCTAAGGAATTAATTTGTTTATCCAACAAATATTTTTGTGTGCCTTTTTACATGATGTATTATGTTAAGGATGTGGTTAGCAAAATAGATATTAATACATTTCTTTCAGCCTTAATAATCTAGATAATTCTTGGGTGAGCATATAAGATAAAAATTCAGTTACCAACTGTCACATAAATTATTTGCAGTATACTGGTAAGAAAATATTTTAAAATGATTTTTTAATAAGTATTGTTTATAGATGTGTGAAAAGTACTTTTATAAAGATATTCTACCAGCATTGTTTATCTATTGAAAATTTAAATGCTCAATAGATCAGTTACATAAATGGTAATAGAGCCCTATAATGGAATACCATGCAAGTGTTAAATATGCAGTGGCAGAAGTATATTTACTGGTATGGAAAGATATGCATGACATGTCGGTAAATTCAAAAGGTTTCAAAATTGTATGTTTAGTAAGAACTTATTTATATAAAAATTGTATGTATAAGCAAAAAGACTGGAAGAACATCACAATGTTACCATTTTCTATATCAGTGTCTCAACTCTGCTTCATATTAGAATCAACAAGGACATTTTAAAAATATGCTAATGCAGGGGCATAATTAGCAATTCTGATTTCATTGATCTTATGAGAGGCCTGGGCATCAATATTTAAAGTAAATACCCTAGGTAATTCCAATATGCACCCAGATCCCTTTTTTAATGCCCAAATTTGGTTAGTTATGCCTTCCTCATCCTTCCTCTTCTTTATGAGTCTTGCTTGGAAATAAGTATCAATTTTATTATTTCAAAGAACCAACTTTTGGCTTTGTTGATGTCCTATATTGAATGTTTATTATTTTATTAATTTCTTTTTTTAATTATTTTCTTCCTTCTAGTTTCTTTTGGTTTTAATTTGTTCTTTTTTCTATCTTCTTCAGATGGATGCTCAGATCACTGAGTTTTCATTTTTTTCTTCTTTTGTAATATATGCATCTAAAGCCAAGATCTTCCTTCTAAGCATGTTTTAGCTATACTCCCCCACACAAATTTTGATATGTAGTATTTTCATAATAAGTCATTTAAAAATATTTTCTATTTTTGTATTGTGACTTTTTTTCCCCTTAAGACTTGGGATGTTTAATAGTATATTTTTAAATTTCCAAATATATGGGATATTTCTAATTATGTTATTATTTTCTTTTTCTAGTCTATTTCAATAGTGATCTGAGAATATCGTGATTTCAATGCTTTGAAATTTGTTGATATTTTATGGCTAAAATATGGTTTTTATAGACTGAATATCTGTGTTCCACTATGAGGTATTAGGAGGTGGGACCTCTGGGAGGTAATTAAACCTCCCATGAGGGTGGAGCCCTCATGAATGAGATTAGTGCCCTTATTAAAGAGACTCTGGAGAGCTCTCTACTTCTCTTTCTGCCATGTGAGGATACAATAAGAAGATAGCAATCTGCAAGCTAGAAGAGGGCTCTCACCAGAAAATGACCATGGGGGCACCAGGACCTTGGACTTCTAGCCTTCAAAACTTTGAGAAATTTCTGCTCTTTATAAGCTACCCAATCTGTGGTATGTTGTTATAGCAGCCTAAAAACTGTCTAAACAATAAACCAATTTTTAAATGTTGTGTGCACTTAAAAATAATGGATATTATGTAGTTGCAATATGTATTCTAAAGTTTTTGCATACAAGATAAAGAAATCAAGTTTGTTAATTGTGGTGTTAAAATTTTCCCTCTGTAAGTATGTCTGTTTGCTCAAGAAGTTATTGAGAATGGTAGGTTAAAATCTTCCACTGTGATAATGAATTTCCATATTTCTCCTTCTTGTCTTTTACATTTTTGTTTTGTATATTAGGTATGTTACACATACCTAATAGGTATGTATACCTATTATGTATACATACCTATAGGTATGTATACCTATAGGTATGCTATTAAGTACATACATATTCAGAATTATTTTAGCTTCCAGTTGAATTAAATGTTTTGTCAAAAAATGTCACATTTATCTCTAAAAACAATATGTTTTTAATGACAACTTTACATGATAATATGGCTTTGCCATGTTTATTTGGTTGAAATTTGAGTGATTTGGTACATTGTATTACTGGCCCCAGTTCTTCACCCCTTTTTGTATTTATGTCCTTTGCCATATGACTGCTGTTGCTTCCACTAGAGGCAGAGTACCTCCCTGCCCTTTGTTTTTGGATTCATTTTGCCTTGAGATGTTAGTACCTATGCTATAAACAGAGCCATGAATTACACTAGTTCAGGTGATTTTGTCCATGCTTCTGCCATCATCATGACACTATTCCTTGACTTGGTAGTCTACGGAAGAAGAGTAGACTTGGACCCAAGATCCACTTTGGAGACAAGCTAAGCCTAGATATGTTCATCCTAAGATGCATGAGAATGGATAAATTATTTTTGCTTAAATTTTAAACAAAAGCTAAAATATACAGAAGATTGTAACCTAGGATTAGGGTGCTCCAGTAACAAAAACCTAAAATAATATGACAGTGGATTTGGAATCAGAAAGCAGGTAGTATTAAATTGAAAGAGGAAGCTGGAAAAATGGCAAGGAAATAGTTACAGGAGACTGGAAAAATGACGACCCATGGTGGCAAAATATTTGGTAAAAATGTTGCAAGGGATAATCTGAGAGAAAATTATATAATAAACTTGCAGAGTTCAGGTAGTAGAATTTGAGGGAAAATGTTGAATGCATAAGCTGTTTGGTTTAGCTGCATCTGGTAAAGTATTACAAGAAACAGATAAAATCAGAAAAAATGTAGTCCCTTTCCAAGTAGAATTAAAGGGACGATGGACTACTCAGACATTTTAGGATTAGAAAATAAAACTATTTCTAACCAAATAAAAGCTGTGACCATTAAGAAACAGCTTCAGGGAAAAGACCAAACCAGGGCACTGGGTATAGACTACCAAGGACATGGCTGTTAGATCTGTGTTCAGACCTCTGAAAGAAGGTGGTACTTTACAGATCATCTCTACTTGGGAAAAAAGGGTGATTTCTATTAATAGAAATATAAAAGGCATAGTTCCACAGATGTGTGCTGCACACCCAAGTATATATATGTCTAAAGAGAACAGCATGTCTAACAAAGAATTATGGGTGTGGCTTTTGGCACACAGAGTAGTTTGGAATCAAATATATGAAAACCCAGATAATTTTTGAGAGAGATGAATTAGTAGAAGCACTGCCAGGCTGTACTAAAAGAAATAGTGATAGTCTGAGGTAGAAAATACTTCTGGGGAAGAAGATTCTAGAAAGACCATGGAGTAAGAAATAGGCAGGAATCCATTTCACCACCCAGATAATAATTGCATAGGCAGAATCTAAGATAACTATTTTGAAACTCTGGAGATCACCTGAAGGCTTACGACTTCCAGAGGATGGCTTGGCAGTAGGCAGTAATTACTTTCAGTCAGCTCTTAGCAAGGGGCAGCTACCAACCCCCAGCCCTGGGGCAAGTAGCCATGCATGTGTGTTCCTGAAGCAGCCTACAAACAACTGTAAGAGCGAGGGCGGGCAATAAGTACCCTGTGTTATAAATATCATGGGGCTATGCTCTAATAACTGATTGCTGCTCCTCATGGTAGAGGAACAGACACAGAAACAGGCAGGCATTAGAGCAAGCCCTTCCTACTCCAGCTAAATTAACTTCCAGGGAATTCAAAGAACTGGCACCTTTTGTTCCCCTAAATTTTTCTCTTTTTCCCATTTTGAGAGTTTGATATTTAAGGACTAGCACATTCAAAAGCAACGGTCTACATAGCAGATTTAGAAAATCATGGCACAGGCTGTGCCTGCCCAGGGAAAGGCACAGGCTCAGCAAAAACCTGAGAATACCTTAACTTTAAACCTCAGGCTGATCCCCAGCACAGAGATAGCCTACAACAATTTTCTTAAAAAGCAAACCCTGGGAGAGGGGAAGATATGATTTCCAGAGTCAAAAATTTGGTTTCTGCACAGTTATCAGCAAAACATTCACAAGACATACAAAGAAACAGGAAAATATGGACCATTCAAAGAAAAAAGTTAAATCAACAGAAACTCTCCTTGACAAAGACTAGATGGCAGACTTACCAAAGATTTCAAACTGTCATAAAGATGCTCAAAGTCCTAAAGGAAGATGTAGAAAAAGATCAAGAAAACATAGTATGAACAAAGTATAAATATCAATAGAGATAGAAAACATAAAAAGAAACCAAAAGAAATTCTTGACCTGGAAAGTACAATAACTGAAATGAAAACTTCACTAGAGGTATTCAAAAGTAAATATGAGCAGGTAGGCAGGTAGTATAAAGAATCAGCAAACCTAAAGACAATTGAAATTATTGAATCTGAGGAAAAGAAAGAAGGAAGGTAAAAGAATCGTGAATGCAACCTAAAGGAATCAAGTAGACCAACATATGCATTGTGGGAGCCCCAAAAGAAGAGAGATTATCTCAAGAAAGGGGCAGAAAGACTATTTGAAGATAATGGCTTAACTCCCAAATTTAATGAAAAGCATGAATATAAACATCCACAAAGCTCGACTAACTCCAGGTAGGATGATATCAAACGGACTCCACTGAAACGCTCTATAAACAAGCTGTCAAAAGTCAAGACAAAGACTCTTCCAAGTAGCAAGAGAAGCAACTCATCACATACAACATTTCTTCAATAGAAGTATTAGCAGATTTCTCATCAGAAATCTTAGAATCAATGAAAATACACAGATTAGCAGAATAGATTAAAAAAAACAAAACAAAAAAAATATGATCCAACTATGTGCTGTCTATAAGAGACTCACTTTAGATCCAAAGACACAAGGAGGTTGAAAGTAAAAGGCTGGAAAAAGATATTTCATACCAATAGTAAACAGAGCAGGGCTGGTATTACTAATATCAGACAAAACAGACTTTACATCAAAAAAGATCACGAGAGATAAAGAAGGGCATTATACATCAATAAAAGATTCAAGATAGCAAGAAGATACAACAATTATTTACATTTACACATTATAACTGACCATATATATGAAGCAAAATTGAACGATTTCAAGGGAGAAATAGACAATTCTACAATAATATTTGGAGGCAAAATAACCCATCCTTGCCCAAGTGGGATTTATTCCTGGAATGCAAGGATGAAAACTGATCAATGTAATACACCACATTAATAAAATGAAGGAAAAAGAAAAAAGATATCATCTCAGCTGATACAGAAAAAGCATTTGACAAAATTCAACATCATTTCCTAATAAAAACATCAACACAATAGGAATAGAAGAAAACTATCTTAACATAATAAAAGCCATACATGAACAACCCACAGCAAACATCATACTCAATGGTGAAACACTGAAAGCTTTTCCTCTAAGACCAGGAACAGGGCAAGGATGCCCGTTTTGGCACTTACACTCAACATAGTAGTGGAAATTCTAGCCAGAGTAATTAGACAATGAAATAAAAGGCATCCAAATAGAAAAGAAAGCAGTAAAATTATCCCTGCTCATAGATGTTATAATCTTATATGTAGAAAAACCTTAAAAATTCCACAGAAAATTGTTAGAATAAAATAATTCTGCAAAATAGAATACAAAATGAACACTCAAACATCAGTCACATTTCTATGCACTAACAATGAACAATCTGAAAAGGAAATTAAGCAAACGATTCCATTTACAATAGCGTCCAAAAGAATAAAATATTAATACTTAGGAAAAAACTTTTATCAAGGAGGTGATGAAAGACTTGTACACTGAAAACTACAAAACATCACTAAAGAACGTTAATGGACTTACTATTGTTAAGATGTCAATAGCACCCAAAGTGATGTACAGATTCAACACAATTCCTCTCAGAATCCCAGTAACTTTTGTTTGCAAAAATAGAAAAATACATCCTCAAATTCTTATGGAATCTTAAGGGACCCTGAATAGCCAAAACAACCTTGAAAAAGAAAAAAAAAATGTTGGAGGACTCACACTTTCTAACTTCAAAACTTACCACAAAGCTACAGTAATCAAAACAGCATGGTACAAGCATAAACACAGACATAAACCAGTGTAACAGAATAGACAGCACAGAAATCAGCCCTTACAAATATGACCAAATGATTTTCTTCAAAGATGTCAAGACTATTCAATGGGGAAGATGGTCTTTTCAATAAATGGTGCTAGAAAAATCAGATATCTATATGCAAAAAAGTGAACTTAGACCCTTACCCAACACCATATGCAAAAATTAGCTCAAAATGGATCAAAGATCTAAACTTAACAGCTAAAACCATAAAACTCTTGAAATAAAATATAGGGCAAAAGATTCACTACATTGGATTTGGCAATGATTTCTTAAACATGACATGAAAGGCATGGAAACAAAGAGAGAAATGTGCAAATTGGACCTCATGAAAATTAAGTTTTGGATATCAAAGGACACTATCAACAAAGTAAAAAGGCAACCCACGGAATGGGAGAAAATACTTGCAAATCGCATGACTATTAAGGGATTGATATTCAGCATGTATACAGAACTCCTATATTAAGCAGTCATTTTGAAATCTGTATCTGAAAACTCCATTATCGGAATCATCTGCATGACTCTGTTTCTATTGGGTGTTGTGTCTCTTGGTCTTTTATTATGCAGTCTTTTTTTTTCTTTAAGACAGTGTCTCACTCTGTTGACCCAGCTAGAGTACAGTGGCATCATCATAGACCACTACCCCAAACTCCTGGGCTCAAGCAATTCTCCTGCCTCAGCCTTCCAAGTAGCTGGGACTACAGGCATCCATCAGTATACATGTCTACTTTTTTCTATTTTTAGTAGAGATGGGGTCTCGCTCTTGCTCAGGCTGGTCTTGAACTCCTGGCCTCAAGCAATCCTCCCACCTTGGCCTCCCACAGTCCTAGAACTACAGGTGTGAGCCACCGCACCAGGCCCAGTCTTATCTTTTCTTAATGCCTGTTTTTTTTTTTTTTATTTTGATTGAGCGTCAACAGACTTTATAAAAACACTGTAGCAAAACAATTGGCACTCTAGGATAATTTTATCTTCCTCTAAAAAGTTTGTTTCTGGGACGGGCAAGGGTACTAGAAATTATGTGTCCCTTAAATCAGATTGGGATTTCAAATAATTTGAAGCTGGTTTTCATTCCATGGATGAGCTGGTCGATTTCAGATTCATCCTTCCTCTGAGGATTTATCAGGTATTACTCCCTTTTCTGTGGGCCTTGAACTCAAATTTTCCCCTAGGTTTCATGATTCTAAGTATCTCTAACTCAACTTCTTAGCCCTTTAGTCATCTTTCTTGGAAATGGCAAATATTTGGATCTACAGGAATTGACAAACACCTCTAAGGGTAAAACACTTCTAGGTGCCATACATGTCTCTTGGATAGTCTCTGATCTGGGCTCATCATTTTTCAGTATTTTGTTAGCACTACAAAGCCTCAAACAGATTCTTATTTCTATTTCATCCAGCTTTTCTCATTGTTTTCAGCATTATGAATGGACCATATTACTTAGTCTACCATTATTACTAGGAGCCAAACTCCATACCTTAATTTTCAGAACCATGTATCAAAGTGAATTTTCACAAAGTGGTCTGCAGATCGTTTATATAAGAATCCTCTATGATGCTGGTTTAAAAGGCAAATTCCTGGATTCTCTCTCCAATCTGAGTCACAATTGCATTTTAAACTGGAATCCCAGTTTGCTGAGTTCCTATATGCATATAAAAAATAAGTAACTGGAAATATACCTTAATTATATGATACTTGACCATCCAGTCATAAGTTAACTACCACTTTACAGATGAGTTAATGGAAGCAAAAATCTTCTAAAGTTCTTAGTGTAATTTGCATCTTTAAAACACAATTAAGCAAAAAGACAAAAGTGAAGCAAATGTCTATAATAGTTTCCAAGTAATCTTTCTTAAATGGATACGCAAATAGACTGACAAATTTTCCACATAAAAATAACATGTTTCTAATTGTTTTATTTAAATGTAAACCATTAATTTAAAACATGGTTAGGAGACCTGTATCTATACATGAGAAATACGAAATGGAAAGAACCGAATGAAGAAAATGTCATCTCATTAATAAGATCAAGATGCATTATAATGGGAAACTATCAAATAACAGAAACGATCTTATCTTTTCTGTACTAATTTGGGATTCTTATTCAGTGAATTGTCAGATAAAATAATTTTAAGATCAATGATAAAGCTGAACATCACAGAATATATTTAAAACTTAGCCTAATGAATCTTAGTCAAAACTTCCCAATGGTGAACTTAATGGTGAATTTTAAATTATGTTTAGGAAGAAATGAGAAATAAATTGTTCACTTACATAAATAACTCCCAGTGGCATGTTAGACAACTTCTATATCTCCTGGATACTTTAAGCATTCATTGTCAGTCCTTAGTTTTTGCTTAGCCAAGCCATACATATTAAACTATAGGAGTTTTTTTTTCCTATACATACATACCTGTGATAAAGTTTAAAGTTTAATTTATAAATTAGGCACATTAAGAAATTAATAACCATAACTAATAATAAAATAGAACAATTGTAACAATATACTGTAATAAAAGCTATGAGAATGTGGTAGCTCTCTTATTGTACTGTACTCACTCATTTTCTTACCGCATTTGACTGTGGGTAACTGAAACCATGTAAAGCAAATGCACGTATGAGGCGAATTATTGTATATGCTAGCTTTCATATGATTATTGCTTTGTCGAGTATTTTAATCATTTTTTTTTTTTTTGAGACAGAGTCTCACTCTGTTGCCCTGGCTAGAGTGAGTGCCATGGCATTAGCCTAGCTCACAGCAACCTCAAACTCCTGGGCTCAAGCAATCCTCCTGCCTCAGCCTCCCGAGTAGCTGGGACTACAGGCATGCGCCACCATGCCCGGCTAAGTTTTTCTATATATTTTTAGTTGTCCAGATAATTTCTTTCTATTTTTAGTAGAGACAGGGTCTCGCTCTTGCTCAGGCTGGTCTCAAACTCCTGAGTTCAAACAATCCACCTGCCTCGGCCTCCCAGAGTGCTAGGATTACAGGCGTGAGCCACCACGCCCAGCCTATTTTAATCATTTTTAAATTCCCCTTTTATTTGTCTCTACCTATTGCTTAGCCATCTTCATAAATATCCTACACAGTCCTTAATTTTTTTAACTCAATCTAATTGCAATGCTTCTCAGCACTCTATTCATCCTCTCAGAATCTTCCTCTCTGGTAAAAAGGTGACTTTCAATTGTGCTGACCTTTCCTCATGGGATTTTGAGTCATTGACTTAGTCTGCCTTTTAAAACCAATTTATTATTTCCCCTGCTTTATAACTGACACTCTTTGTAAAAATTTTTATGAAATATTTTACAAAAAACCAAATCCAAACTGCATGTTACTAGGGGAAAAACAGAAAACCAACAAGACGAATCAGCAAGGTTAAAAGAGAACAACCCAAACAATCAGGGAATTTGGGACCATACTGATAGTCAATTCGAATTATTCAGAACAAAAGATTATTTTGCTTTGGCATGAATTATATGAATTGGCTGTCTGATTCTGAATTCCAAATATAATTGCATCATGTTCTGTTTCTACCCCTAAAATACTACTCTTCAATCCTGAAATTAACCCTTTATAAGAAGTTTCTGGGTCTGGGCTACTACAGCACCAAGTTTGATAATGAAAATGTGGGTTTTAAAAATCTGTGTTAATTTAATATATATTTTAAATTATGTACATAATTTTCTTGTACTTTGATACTCTGATTCCAGTCCAACTTATCCTTCTCAATATTAAAATCAGAGAGTCTGCCCATCAATTCTCCTGCAAAAACTGTATTATTCAACTTCTAAATGAAGGATTTTTTTCACCAAGATTTCCTGTAATAGGCTCTCCTTTTCTTTGTGAAAATAACCTCAAGTGTGGAGAACACTAAACTTATTATCAGAGTCCATGACTGGTAATCTCTCCCAGTTATGTTGTAAAGTGAGAAGACATTGTTGAGTCAAATCTAGGGTTCAATTAATGGAATCATTAATATTATTAAGTGGAAAATAATTAATATTTGGTAAAATTTCATGCCTTAGAAACAGCCATTTTTTATTTATTGTTCACACTTTCTGCAGAAATATTAAAAGAAAAATCTCATGAGAGTAATGTTAGAATCAACAAAAGTAAAATTTTGAGAAAAACTTGCTACATTAGAAACCCATTGCTACAACCATAAAATTTCATGTTTCTCCCATTTTTTTTCCTTTGGCTCACAAAAAAGCTTAAGATCTGAATTAAGGGCTAAGGAGATTTTCTCTTTCTCCTCTCTGTAAAATGAGAAGGTAACGGTGGGTGAGAGGAACAGGACTATTTCCCTCTATGATGTTACTTCCAACATAAAAAAAAATCTAAATGGTGGCTTACCAAATGATGTCTGAATAAAAAGAGTCAAAACAAGCCTGCAAAATGCTATAGGCATTTAAATTACATTTTTTGTTTGCTGCATATTTTTTCCTTTGTCCAAGGATTTGCAGTGGGAAAGGAAGGTGTGCCTCTGAGAAGCAATTCCCAGAATGCACCATGATGTGTGCTGCACTTGAGGTCTCTGCTCATTAATGATACCTATGAGTTTCTTCTTTGTTTTTTAAGAGGGCAGAATCCAGTAATAACTCAAATGCCCAGACCTCTCCCCAGACATCATTTTTCTAACAGTCCAAGAGGAGCTGATTCAAGGTCAGAGGTCATAGGCTGTGCTCCATTTGCCAGCTGGCAGTAAGCTCCAAGGACAGAGGGTGCAAGAAGCGTGACGATTCCTCAAGATGCTCATTCACAGAGCATTCAGAGTATCCCCACAGATACCTCAGAAATACTCATTTTATCTCAGTTTGGTGGGTTGGAGAAAAGGGGGGCCAATTTTCTGGGGTAGCCTTGCAGACCTTCATATAGTATGATCCCATCTCACTGAGGCTGACTTTATTTTACAATAACACAATAAAGCTTAAGAGAGGACAAAAAGTTTCTATTATAGATAAACATTATCTACCGTGTGACTCAGAACAGAGCAATACTGACCAAAAGGCAAACATCTGGAACCTCAGCTGAGGGAGAAACAGTGGTTAGTGTGAACACTCTAACTGGAGTGACAGGAAGACTTCCAAACAGGAAAATTGTGACATTAAAATGTTGATCTACAGTTATTTTGGGCGAGTTTTTTCCTATCTCAAACTTCCTCAGATTTTGTGTGCTGGTCCCATACCACATCCAGAATTTCACTGTTTTTCCCTTCCTAAATGGCTAAACTGAGATGCTGTGTGTAAGAAATGGAAAGTGACAAGATATGACCAAAGCATTGGAAATCAATCCAAACGAAATGTGCTTCTTAACTATAAGTGAACAGTTGAAAACAATCCTCTTTTATAGCCATGGAGATAAATACTCTGTTTTTATTAGGAAAAAATTGCTTTGGACTGAATAAAGTCATTTGATTAACAAGTCAAAGCAGATGGTTTATTGATATTTCAGAAAGGAGTTTACAAGGTCTAGTGAAAAAAGAGACTGAGCTCCGAATTAACAAATTACCCGGGTATATGGGACACTGACAGTTCACCGCTAATAGATTTATGGGCTACTGCTGGGTGTTTCATCCCCATTTGGTTTATTATGATAAAATATTGGGGCATGAGTAACCTATAGCCTTATCGCAATATACCATATTGACCTTTGACCTTTAGGATCTGACAGAAAAACTAAGTATTAGATTTTTAATTTGTCTTAATCTAACAGGATCAACATCAGTATTGCGTGGTTTATTTTGAAGAGGCTGTATGCAGTGTAACTAACACATGGCATGCTAGCTTGGGATTTGTTAGAACTCAGTAAGTTAGCTCTCAGAGGTTACAAGAGTCACATGTTAAGATTCAGAAGTCACTGGCAAAATGGCATGTGGCTTGAGTAAAGAAAAGTATATGTAAAGAATCTCACCGTTCAACTCAGAAGAAAATATTTCTTGCATCTTGGGAAATTTCAGAACATTTGTATTTGAAAATAGATGTTTAATTTCAATGAATTTTTTATTTTTATAACTTCCTTTTTCCCCCCCAAATCTGCCTAGATATTTGATACTTCCTGTTCTCATGTTTTCCATTCATTCTTGTACATCTTTAATTATTTAGAACAGATATTTTATAGTCTCTAATAATGCTATTACTGGAAATTCTTGGGAATTTGTGTCTTTGACTCATAGTAGGGATTTCTTTCTTTCTGTATTTTCTAATTCGGGGTTATGAGCTAATTTTTAGTGGGGTTCTATTTATAGGGAATCCTTGGTGGGGGGCATGTTTCTCCAAAATTTTTGCTTTTGCCTCTCATAGGTACTGCAGGCTTCTTTCTAGTCTAGATTGACTTTTTATGTCAATTTCTGAGTTTGGGAGTTCCTAAACCACACAAGCAAGGTAAATTTGACTCCCAAATCACAATGAGGGCAGGCCCGTGGCTATGGATACTCAGAGGAAACTAGGTATTTCATTTTTCTCTGTCTCTCTCTCCATTCCATCCCCTTAATCCAGAATTACAGCTAGTCAGACAAGTTTTCTTGAGCTCTGACTGTCCCAGTGGGAAGATTATTTTTTAGTTTCACCTTTTAGCTGGGGTGTAGTCTTTCGAAGATTTCAGTTTTATATATGGGTGTCTTATCCGTGCCATTCACAGGTCCAAGTCCTATATGGCACTTAAAACTGTAGACCCTTGAGTACTGATATTGACAAACTCTTCTAGGCAGCTACACTGTTAGCTCACATTTATTTAGTTTCTTTCTCATCTTTGTTTTAGGCTTCTGGGAAATAATTTTCCCTACTTTCTTGTTAGCTCAGTTATTTATTCAAAAGGATTTTTTTTAATAGTTTACCCAGAAATATTTGATAGCGGTTTTCAGGTTAACAAATCTACCAAATTGTCGGGATTGGAAGCCAGAACCTTGTTTTAAATGTTTACCTTTTTATGTAAATGAATTAGGTGAAAGCAGGGAAGAAACTTAAGGCTCAGAAGATTTCTCCTACCAACTTTATCCACTTTCTAATATATTTAATCAATAGCCTGGTTTATTGCATCAGCCTACACATCTCATAACAGCATATTTCTTCTATTCAGTCTATTTTCTGGATATGGCATTTGATATTTTGGGACAGTATATAGAATGACATATTCATAGCCCTTTTTAGAACTTCTTTGCTTGCAATACAGGAACTGCTTTAAGTGGCTAAATTCATGCAAGTTATCAAATCATCAAATTGTGATGATATTCTATATATTTAGCTTGAAATGGTATTTTCAACGGAATTTTACATGGATCATGCCAAATATAAAAATCATTGTATTAAATGACCTCACAGGTACACCTCAGAAATCTGCAGACCTTTAAATATTTCTCCTTTCCATAGATGCAATCACCAACTGATGAATACAACTAATGTATCACCCTTCTGTGACTCTCATATTCCTTGCTGCCATACTACTGGACACAAGAATATGCTAATATACACTGACACCAATAAAAAGAAACTGATAAAAGTCTGGATTAAAAATTACAGTTTTGATAGACATCCATATTTCTTCCAGATAAAGACTGAAATAGGGATGAGGAAGAAGCCAGCATTGAAGAAAGTAAGAAAAAACAGATATGTTCGTTTTGGATTTTCTTCAAAGAGCTCATGGACATATTTCAGAAAACATGATAATTTCATGGCATCTTATTTGGCATAAAATTTTTAAATTATTTTTCTTACTCTGTGCTTTTGGAATAGTATTTATGACAAAGATGAGAGAGAGATCACTTATTAATAAAGTAATTCCAAGGCTTTATAAAGACTGTTTTTAAAGTACAGGCAATGACGTTATTGTTGCCTTGTCCATGTGATGGAGACTATCAATCTCAAACTTATAACTTTTGCTTCAGCATTCTGTGGATAGTCAGAGAAAAGAATCCACTTAGCAAAAACACTGTATCAAATTTTAGTTTTTTAAATATGGAAGCAAGATTATTGAATGGGAAATATTAATATTTCTATTCTCTCCATTTAATTATTCCAAAGAACTTTCACTCTTACTTAGTAAGTCAACTTGTTGTTTCACTATGGACATTTTATGCAACTTTAACACTTTGATCACTGTCCAATAATTTCTGTCTGTGGTTCACAGATTAACTCTGACGGAAATTACTGTTTTTGATTTGTCTTCTTTTCAGACTTGCTTTATATCCTTTATTCTTTTAAAAGCTACTATCTGTGTTTTTCCTATACTTTCTTTTTCTCTCTCCTCTGTTTGTCCATGACAGAGGTATTATATAAAATAGAACTGCAGAATCAGTTTTCATCCTATCTCAAAATTTTATTCCAGAATACTTGCTATTTGGAAAACTAAGACCCAAATTATCAATATGGCTTTAAATATCTCACGTAAGTGCTTTTTTATAAATGGAAACTTTTATATTTGAAAATCATAGACATGAAAGTGAATTTATAGAATAAATAAGACTTACTAAATGATACAGTGAATTATAGAAAAGGATGCTTGAACAGCTAAGAAGCTGGGCATACTGCTAGGAGACTATGGAGCAGAATCTGCTATGGTTCAAGGACAGAATACTGATAATGTGATATCAAGTCTATGGAGTTAGCCTTAAACAATGGAGAAATGCAAACCTAAGCATTTTTGTTTCAGTAAAACCACCTCTAATGAGATCATGGACATGTTTCAGGAAGGTAGTGAAGCATTTTGAATTGTGTGTATCTTTCAAGTCTGAATGGATTGTCATGGCTAGTGTTTCTCCATTCCTTCCTCCCTTGAAGCAATCTTTAAGAGCTGAGTTGTGCTTATGGAGAAATATATAATGGGCCTCTCAGCCAAAGCAACACAATTTTAAGAGCAGGAGTTGTGATAAAAGGCAATAGTAGATATAAGCTCCAGCCAAAGTGAAACACTGAATAAGTCTGTTTAGTTTAACCAAGTCCTCCAAGTAGCTTGAGGATAAATTCATAATGAAATCCTAATTTCTGCACCTCCAAAATTAGCATAAATTTCTTTTTATCAATTGCTCATGGCTTGTCTTTCATCTTGATTTTTAATCTATCAAAAGAAATGAAAGTATATCTAAAGGTGGAAAGAAATTGGGAAGTTTGTAGGCACAAATGAATCAAACTTATAATGTAAAGGAAGGTTGTAACTACAACTAGACATAGTGGAATACCATAGTTTTGGAAAGCAAACAATTAAAATGAATACAATAAATAGCTACTGTAAAATGTTTCACAGTTGGAAGATAAGGCAGAAGGATGCAAAGACTTTCTAGAAGTTTGAAAAAGAGATTTTAAGAAGGCAAACAATTCTTTCAAATTACCTCGAATTAAAAATACAGAAAGGCAAAAAAAAAAGTCTGTTGGATAAAGAAGGCTGGTGAAAGAAATGAATAAAAGGAAGAATTATATAGGAAAGAGAGAAGAGGGGAGAATGAAAGACTACAGTATGCTAATTGCCAAGGAAGGCAGACTTAAAATTAGGGAGACAAAAAAGCAAAATAAAATAACGCGCAATGGGGGAATTAAAGGAAATTAGAAAGGATTAAAATACATTCAGAAGGGAGTGGGATAGGACCTACATAAAGCACAAAAAATGAGTATTTTGCAAAAATGTCAAAAATAGCTGTTTTTGGCCAGGCGTGGTGGCTCACGCTTGTAATCCCTACCACTCTGGGAGGATCGCTTGAGCTCAGGAGTTTGAGACTGGACCCCTTCTCTTCTAAAAATAGAAAAAATTAGCCGGGGTGGTAGCATGTACTTGTAGTCCCAGCTTCTCGGGAGGGTGAGGCAGGAGGGTCGCTTGAGTCCAGGAATTTGAGGTCTGTGAATGATGCTGATTTCTAGCCCAGGCACAGAACAAGACTCTGTCTCAAAAAAAAAAAAAAAAAAAAAAAAGCTCTTTTTTTAGCTACTGTAAAAAGGCTAATGAACAGAAGACATCAAGAATATTACACAAGAAACCAGTAATTGAAGCCAATAGCTGAAAAAAATACAAATCCACAGGGTTAATAAAGAGACTGGAAAGACGATTAAATGTAATTATATTTACATCTACAGATTTGTATGAAGTGGTCTCAAGAATGTTTAAGAAGCTGTGGAACACCCATAATTAATCTTGGAATTCGAAGTTAAACTCATTATTAAAAGATAACAAAAACCAAAAAGATTCTACCTCAACATTCTCATGATAACAGAATTTGAAATCTTGTATTACATATCCTGGCACTGGCTCCAAGAAAACTACAAACTCACCACTAATTCATACATAAAGAGCTAAGAAAAAGATCACTAATTGATCACCAGCAACCCTAATGATTATTAAATAAATCCACATCAAATAAACATAGGCTTTGCATAAAATTTAGAATTTACTTAACAATGACAACTTAGAATGGAGAGAGCAAGAATATTTGGGTATCATCAGGCATTCTGTAATACATTATTATTTAATAAACTTCTGACATTGAATAGATTCCAATAAAATAGAATTATTGTGGCCTAGTTTTTATATGACAGAGTCTGTAAAGATGACACGAAAATCCCACTATTTCATTTTGGTCACATATTGCCTGATAACTTGCAGTTACAATGAATTCAGTACAAAAGAAAGTGAACTTAAAGCTTATCATACCATATGTTAGAATTTGATTAATGAGCCAGGAATAAAGAATAGTGATCTATGGCAAAAGGAATGACAATAGAAAAACCATACAAAATGGAGTTAAACCCCACATTATTTACTTTTTATCAGTATCTAAAATATGCACGGACTCTTTTAAGTTAATACAACACATATCCTACCCCCAGGTTTTATGCACAAGGAAAAGATGTGACTCTTTTGAAATTTCTTATCCAAATTCTGTAGAAAGATTGAGTAGTTATGGGGGAAAATAAATTGAAAGAAAAAAGAAAACATTTTTAGATTGGCATTTGGAGGTATTTGCGGAACTCAGGGATGCTTCATAAATCCATATGGGAACACTGACTTAAAGATTCTATTATGAATACCTCTATAATGTCAACATGACTGTAAAGGAAAGTAACAATAATTCAGTGAATTCAAATTATGATGAAAGAATTAGAGGCTAAACACTAGACGAAGTTTCCCAAATGATCTAAATGCTCTTACATTTTGTATCTACAATTAATTGCACACTTGCTTTTTTTCTACAGAGTGTAAGAAGTGGATTACAATAATAAAAAATATAGAGATCTCATTCCAAGATTAGGGTATGTGCATGCCAACAATAAAAAAAGAAAACATGGAAATCTAATGCTATGATTAAGATAATTCTGTAATTATTTTAATATCTGGTTAGTTTAAATCAAAGTGTGAAAAATAAGGGGCAATAAACTGAGATTAGGAAAAACTTCTTAGGAAATTCTCTGAAGAGATAGCATAATTGAGTAATTTTAAGAAGGAAGACAATAATAGAGGAGCCAGAATCAGAATAAATTACCCATTTGTTAAAATGCAATAGTAATGATATCTTTAAAATGATAAATTCCTGAAATAACGAGACAAAAGGAGGCAATCAATAATTCTTAACTTAACTTTCACAGGAATAGCAAGAAAATATCCCCCATCATTTTCCAAGTAGTCCCTAATAATACTTTTCAGAATCCAGGGCAAACCCATATAGTAGGAGTATATAAATTTAGATAATAACCATAGTTCCTGATAAACTTATGTCATTAATTACCCCCTAAAAGCAGTAGATCCTGATAAATTAAAAAAATTTTTTACATTGTTATAAATGTCATATCTGTAGTAAGTTAGAAGGGATCTTAGACATCTCTAACTTTTTGATATTTGGAGCATAGTTGACAACCACTCTGTCTCATAAAACATACTTTAGTACTACTTTTTGAAGGTAAAAACCATGCTGGTTGAGCTATAGGTATGCCAAAGTATGGTAAGTCTTATGTGTCTTGCACTTATGTCATGAAGAATATTTATTCTTACTGTGATCATATTGATTATATTTAGAATGGAACATTGCAACATATTCTATCAAAATCTATGTTAAAAATCAATATCAGAAAGCCAAAAATCAAGGTACATAAGGAAATTTCCTGAAATAAATCATACCATTTTCCTTCTAAATCATCTCTCTCATTCTCTCTCTCTCTCTCTCTCTCACACACACACACACACACGCACTTATATTTACACATACTAAAGTTTTACAATTTTGCTGTTAGTCCTGATGGACTAGTTTTACAACTTTGCTGATCATCTTCAGAATTACTATAGTAGCAAAAGGAAAGTTATTTTTCCTCCTTGTGCATGTTACAAAGAATCCAGAGCTCTTATTATACCTTGGCAGTAGTGAGCATATTAGAAATAAATATACACTACATTTAACCAAAACCTAACTTGAAGTTTACGAATATAAAATGTTTTAGCAATATGGAGTTTATTTAAAGGTACCAGAGTTAACATGAGATTATTCCAATTTATGCCTATGTAAACATCAGTATATGACAGATGGGGTATAGCAAGAAGGATGGTGAAGAGAGACCATGGTAGTTAAGTTACAGAGTGAATGAAACACACGGGGAAATCTGGGGATTTCTTAGAGGGTAGATTTTGACTTGTCTATAATAGAGAGAAAAGGAGTTATAGGCTAAGGTGTTAAGTTTAAGGATAAAATTCGAAGAGTCAGAAAATCTACTTGACACTTAAATTCAAAGATGCTGTGTAATAAAATTAAATCCTTTTATATGTCCAGAGAATCCTGCAATTTTATAGACTGAAATGAATGGATTAATAAAATCTTAATCCTACAGAAACAAAACAATTTAATTTCAATAGCAACTTAGCAAGTTTGCATTTCACTGTAACAAATATTTTTCTTGCTCAGTTTGTTTTGAGATCTGTTATAAAAATCATTTGATGGAAATACAGGGAGTTGGTAAGGGCTAGAATTCATAGGTGTCATTTTTATAAAGAATATTTGAGAAATTATAATTGACCCTACCTAAGGTCAGAAGCCCTTCTTAGCTACAAATATTCAAAATGGTTCCTAATAGTTTGGCTGTAACACGGTGAAAGATTTAATAATAAAAAAGATACACTAGGCATCAGAGAGCTCAAGGTCAAGGGAAAAGTCCTAGTTTTTCAGGAAGAGATATAGATGTTAAGACCTAAATAAAAATCAAGAAATGGTAACCAGTAGCATCTAGAATGACAAGGATATTGAAGAATGCGTGGCTTTCTAAAGAAATTTATTGAGTTCTAGGTGAGCAAAATTAGGTGTTTATTATCAATAATAAACTGGATTCTTCTACATTTTAAGTCAGTGGACATGATCAGTTTACTATCTATTGCTGAAGAGACTACAGAAATGGCAATTATGCCTCTAATAGATGGATAAGGACCCAATTATTACAGGGTTACCTCAAGGAATATAAAGAAGGCAGCTTCTTGGGGTTTGCTATAAAAATGTCTTAGAGAAAATACTGAACAGCATGAGCTATTTCAGGTACAGGAGCCTCATTCCCCTTTTTATTCCTCATCACAAAGTTTTGTAAAGAATTAATGATGAACATGCTTACACCCAGTCTTTTAGCTTCTTTACCCTTCTTGCTGTTGGGGTTCTGCATTTTATTGGAGTAAAGACCAGGTTGTCTAGTAATGAATAATGTAATAATCAAGCATATCACTTGGGCAACTAGAGCATAACTTGAGGGAGCAGTTCTTGCTGCACTTCATACATTCTTGTAGTATATTATATGATGTTTGTTATGTTTTATATGGAAAACCTGTACTTCCACAGTGGGGTGGTATATTGAAAGATGTGGATGGGGCCAGATGTGGTGGCTCATACCTGTAATCCCAGCACTTTGGGAGGGTGAGGTGGGAGGATTGCTTGAGGCCAGGAGATCAAGACCAGTCTGGGCAACACAGCGATACCTCCTCTGTACAAAAACCAGAAAAATTAGCCAGGCACAGTGGCCTGTAGTCTCAGCTATTCAGGAGACTAAGGCAAGAGGATCACTTAGCCCTGGAGTTTCAGGTTGCAGTGAGCTATGATGATGCCACTGCACTCTAGCCTGCGCAACAGAGCAAGACCCTGTTTCAAAAAAGAAAGGAAAGAAAGTAAGGGGAGGGAGGGAGGGAAGGAAGGAAGAAAAGAATGGGTGATATTCTACTTGCTTTTTTAAAGATTTCAAGACAACCAAATTGTCTTTCTGTTGTGTAGGCACTCAAGTAGCCAAACGATTAACACAAAATTTCCTCTAAGCATGGGAAGGGACCTTAGAAATGATTTGGTCCAATCCTCCATCGAGTGTAGGAATTTCTTCAGTTTCTCAAAATAAAAGGCGAATTTATTTTATTAACACCCTTTCCCCAACCAGTTAACGGTGTCCGTCCTTCTTCACTGCACCATCTATGACCAGATACATAAAAGGAAATTGAGACAACATCTCAAATATTCCTTCCTACTCACTGATTCTCAAATATTCTTTGCTAGTTGGAACTCACTGAAAGCCTGAACATCACATGTGGCCTCATGATTTTTTTCAATGAAAAAAATCAAAGGAATAAGCATTCTTAAATGATAAAAAATAAAGATTCATACAGACTTTTTTGTGTTAAGACTTTTTAAAAAGCATCTATCATATGACATTTAATAAGTATAAACAGTCCTCAAGACAACGAATTGCTTCATTTATTTTTCTGAATGCTTCACCAGTGGGTGATAACATCTTGGGATTACCTTACTTATGTTGTGGTCACTAGAATATTGCATTGCAGTATGAATTCAGATCTGTGGTTTCTTTTAATTGCTATTCATTTAGGTCTCAGTTGCAACACACTTCTCAGATTTTACTCGTTTATACTCTTTGTTTTATAGTTGCTGGTGAGGGAATATGTCTGCATTCACAAATAATGCATGCAGAATTGGGATGTAGATGTGACATAGGCCTAAGACAGTTTTCGTAAGTAATCAAGGGAGCCTATATTTACTTTAATATATATAAACATAACTACATACTAGAAAAAATCAATTTGTAAGGTTAATTTGGGAGGTAAGAGAGAAGGTTAAAGAGAGCTAGGTAAGGTGCTCTGAGGTTCAGCACAAGTTATATGTCTGAAGAAGAAAAGGTTACCTACATGGGATATGAAGTAGAATCAGTAATTATGAGTGAAGACTTGTAAAATAACTTGGTATAATTTGCTGAAGATGAATATACTTGTCTGCACTGTTATAGGGCTTAATCATTTTTATAACTACTTCTATTTTGTCGATAGCGGTTAGGTACCAACTTGAGACAAAACGAGTTCTGTCTTCCAGATGTCTTTTTACTAGAGGTATGAAGAACAGACTATTCTATTCTTTCTGTGACATGCAGTGTATGTAGCCATAATCTTCAAAATCACCAATCATAAATTCATATCTACTTTGTTATTCATTTTTACCCTTAGTCTTTTTGCCCATTTGATGACTTTCAGATCTCACTCCTTTTGAATACCTATTTGGTTTTATTGTTTTCTCCTAATGCAGTAGTAGTTTCTATTTTGGAGGGGCAGATCTCATTTTGTTATTTCCACTCCATATTTCTAAGCTGTCTGAGAATCTTTATATTGCTTTGTTGCCCTCACTGCTATTTGCATCACCTCCTAATTTAATAGCATCTATGAATTTCATTAACATGCTTTTCACTACCTTTTCAACATCATTAATGCAGCAGCTGTTTAAGACAGGACATAACACTGATCCTTGCAGCACCTAGACACATTCCCCAACTTGACACATTGCCATTTATGGTTTATCAATATTTTTTATGGTTCTCCAGCCAGTTTTGAATCCATGTGACTCTGCTTACAGCCAGGACAATTTGAATTAATTGTGCACAGATGTCATGAGACACTATATCAAAGGCTTCACTAAATTTAAGAAATACTACATCTACCATATTATTTCATTTACTGATATATTTTAAAAACATTTTCAGACTAGCTTAATGTTTATAATCCTAGTGATCTCTCTCTACATATTTATATCTCTTTTAATATTTATACCATCATTTTCATGTGATGAATACGGATGACACAGTGATCTATGTTTGTGAATGTTCTTTTTTAACTTTTAATTGTGGAATAATTTCAGATTTACAGAAAAGATAAACACAGTAGAGAGTTCCCTTATATCCTTCCCCTAACTTCCTCTAATATTAATATCTTACAAAACCAGGGTAAATTTATAAAAATTAAGAACTTAACATTGATACAATACTATTATATTAACTCAACTATAGATTTCTATTCAGATTCTACCTGTTCTCCCATTGCTGTTCTTTTTCTGTTCTAGGATCCAATCTATGGTATCACATTGCATTTGGTCATGTCTCCTTAGTCTCCAATGATCTGTGACAGCTTCTCAGTCTTCCCTTGTTTTTCATTACTATTACCGACCAAATATTTGTTTGTCTCTCCCTCACCTTCAAATTCATATGTTGAAACCTAATCCCCAGTGGTATTTGGAGGTAGAGACTTTGGAAGGGGATTAGCTCATGAGGGAGAAGCCCTCATGAATGGAATTAGTGCCCTTATAAAAGTGACCCAGAGAGCTCCTGCATCCGTTTAGCCCAGTGATGTTATAGCAAGAAGACACAGTTCTGTAAACCAGGAAGCAAGCCCTCATCAAATACCAAATCTGCTAATGTCTCAGTCTTGGACTTCCCAGCCTCCACAACTGTGAGAAATAAATGTTGCTATCAGGCCACCCAGTCTGTGGTATTCTGTTATAGCAGCCCGGATGGACAAAGATAATTACCTTGACATTTTTAAAAAGCACTGGTCAGGTATTTTATAAAATGTCCCTCAATTTGGATTTGCCTGATATTTTCTCATCATAAGACTAGGGTTATGGAAAGTCTACCACAAAGGCAAAATACCCTTCTCTTTGCCTCATACTGGGGGTATATGGTATTAACATGACTTATCAGTAATGATGTTAACTTTGATCACCTGAGTAAGGTAGTGTCTGCCAGGTTCCTCCACAGTAACTTAGAGTATTTCCCTTTGCACACTCTATTCCATGCATCCTCAGTGGGGGTTATTATAATGCCACTAAGGGAGTAAAAACTGCTTTTAGGGGGACAGAAATGACTTATTCTTTTTATGCATAAAACATGGATATACATATAGTACATAAACACATACAGTATATTCATGGTATTAATATTTCACTGGGGAAAGGGTGGATGTTAGGAAAAAATGTCTAAAAAGGCTCTTGCATGTCTGTGTATGTGTGGGGTATGGAATAAAAAAAAAATAGTACTGTATTCATGGCAAGTAAGTCGCTAAGCCCAGAATATATTCAGGGGGAGGGGAATTATGTTTTCCCTTCTGTAGGAGGAAGTAACTGCCTATATTATTTGAAATTCTTCTGTAAGAATATTCTTTTTTTTTAAGTCATCATTTTGGTCCCTCTTCTATCAATAGCATGGGTCTATGTTTCTGTGTTACTTTGGATCTTCCAAGAAATAGATGTCAAGATAAGATTAGATATGCAAAGGATTTATTAGGAGATTTATCCATAAAAGGTATAAAGGAGGGATCAAGGGAAGACAAGAGAGCCTTCAGACTGTTACCTGTAATGGAAAAAGGGAAGGAAGGAGGACTGGGTAGGAAGAGTCTCAGACTGCAGCACATTTCTCAGAAAGTTACAACCCAGCTGACGGGGAGTTCCTGAGCCAAAGTACCATTAAAGGGTCCTGCACTTCACAGGAAAGAACCTGCATTAGAACCATTACCACATGCAGCCTAGAAGATCACTTAGGAACCAGAGTTTTGGCACAAACACAGGGGTAGGTTCTAAAGGGCAGCAACTGTACCTATCAGTCAATTATGCTCCCTGCAGCAGGAGATCTTAGCAGCATTTTTGCATACCCACCGCAGTCCCTAATTTTATAGTATTTTTAAGACACCAAAAATTATTTTTGTAAGATTACCTAATTATTTTCCCATTCTAGGTAGTATCTTTTTACTTTTCTAAACATAGCTGCATACAATAAAACAACCAATAATTTCTTAAAAACCATCCCTTTATTTTTCCATTTAAAAACACTGCTTCAGTGACTTCTGGCTTTCATAAAAAGTAGAGTATCTTCAATTAGATAACCCCTCTGAAAATAACAATTATAAACTCTTACTAAAATATAAGACAACCAGTTGAAGGCACTGTGGAACAGACTGGGATAAAAGGAACTCAATATATACGTGAAAGAAGGTAAGCAGAAAGGCAAAGGAGAAGGAAGAAGGAAGAGAAATTGACCTATACTCGGAATCCCTCTATGACATTTACTGGCAGTCCCAAGGACTGCAGCGATTAGAGCCGGGCAGGGCCTCACTGGAGTTCTGGCCCAGAGGATCCACTGGTGCCTGAATTGTCTGCACAAGAATAGGACACTGTAAGGACCTTATTGCTATCCCCAGTGAGAAAAGTGGCCTCAAGGGTTTTGTAGTAAAATCACGTCCTCTTTCTTAAATAAGTACTGTTCTCATTTTAAGAAACAGCTCTTGACTTGCTATTTATTGAGCCCTGGTAGAGACTGGATGTCTTATCAAGAGAAATCAGGAGATAGGGTAACTAGGTGCTATTTGATTTCAATAACCCAGAAATATAGGTGTGCCCAGCAGCACCCCACTATCAAGGGAACATGGTATTTATAACATCAGCCTTGAGAATGTCATAAGCAGGTGTTCACTCTGGAAGCCTCACTCCTAAAGGCTGTGTTAGGACCTCTCTGACAACAGACTTCAAAGTTTGGTGAGAAGTTCACTATGGCCAGTTGACCAAGAGGACATCTTAAGCTTGACTTAATTCCGTCCAACATGCTAGCACCAGAAGTGGACTACCACAGTAGGTGGACCTTTAAGCAGTTCTTCGTGGGCCACTTGCCCAGAAACACAGAAGACTGAAAATAAGATTTATATCAATTTACTGGCAATGGTTAATGGCTCAGCTAGATTGTCAAGAACTTGAAAGAGTCAAGTTTCTTGGGGAATTCAGGAAAAAGAGATTTGGGAAAAAGCTACATGTACATGGACCTATTAGAATGAACCCATAGTACAAGGATATTTTTGTCCCATATGAATGACAACCAAAGGGCCACCACTGGGAAGGAGGCTTTCTATAAACAGGTATTTATTAGTTGTCTCTTTCCCCTGCCAACCCATGCGTGCTCATTAGGTTCATGAACAAGGTGGCTATGGACACAGTAATAGACATTATACAACAGTGTAGAATTCCTTTCACCAAGGCTAACAATGTTGCATATCTGTGGGTCCTATTTGCTAGTAGCAGAGACCAATACTAAGTTCTCTCTATTGCACTATATCCCAGAGGGACCAGTCAAGCATCTGATGGCTTTAATTGTATCCATTCTATCATGCAAGGGGAAGGTGTTTGTGATTAATTTGCCCCTATTTATTGTGGATTTAGATTTACTATTCTTGATCCCTCATAAACAAATAAATACATAAATAAGTCATTCCACTTCCTTGAGGCCTCCATAACTTTTGATGAAAAATCAGTTGTTAGGGCTGTGCATGGTGGCTCATGCCTATAATCCTAGCACATTGGGAGCCTGAGGCAGGAGGACAGGGGTCAGTAGTCTGACACCAGCCTGAAAAGAGTGAGATCCCATTTCCACAAAAAAACAGAAAAAGGAGCCGGCCATAGTGGCGCCCACCTGTAGTCCTAGCTACTCAAGAGGCCAAGGCAGGAGGATCATCTGAGCCCAGGAGTCTTAGGTTGCAGTGAACTATGATGAGGCCACTGCACTCCAGCCTGAATGACAGAGTGGGACTCTGTATCAACAAAAAGAAAAAAGAATCAGTTGTAGATCTTACTGAGGATTCCTTGTACATAAAGAATCACCTTTTCTGCTTTCTAAATTCTGTTTGTCTTTGTAGAATTTGAATATAATGTGTCTTGGTGTGGATCTCTTTGAGTTTATTCTGCTTGGAGTTTGAGATTTTGGATACGTATATTTGTGTCTTGCATCAAATTTGGAAATTTTCCAGCCATTATTTTTAAAAATATTTTTTATGCTCCCTTCTCTCTCCTCTCTTCTGAGACTTCCATGATGCATATATTTCTTGTTGGTGTCCCACAAGTGCCTAAGCTTCGGTTCATTTTTCTTCATTTTTTTCCCCTTCTGCTCTTTAAATTGGATAATACTAATTGACTTATCTTCAGGTTTGTTGATTTTCTCTTCTGCCTGCTCATATTTGCCACTGAATCCCTCTGGTGAATTTTCGTTTCACCTATTATACTTTTCATATTTAGAACCTCTATTCAGTTCTTTTTATAATTTCTCTTTATTGATATGCCCTATTTGTTTATATACCGTTTTTCCTGATTATCCTTAGTTCTTTGTCCATGGTTTCCTTCAACTCGTTGAGTAATTTTAAGATAGTTGGTTTAATGTGTTTGACTAGTAATTTCAATGTCTGGTCTTCCTTAGAGATAGTTTCTGTAAAACAAATTTTTTAAAAAATTTCCTTTGAATGAGCCATACATTTCTGTTTCTTTACATACTTTATGACTTTTTTGTTGAGAATTAGACATTTTGAGTATTATAAAGTGGTACTCTGGAAATCAGATTCTACCACTCTTCAGAGATTGTTCATTTCTGTTTATTGAAGGCTGCAGTCATCCATATTGTCACAGAAGTTTTTCTTCCATTATTGCTGTAGTTAGGCATTGACCTATTTACTTAAATGTATGGACCCAAAAGAGGAAAAAAAAAATATGTTGTTTCTTTAGACTTTCAGATGCCATGAGGAAGCTGCTATGATCCAAGTGGGCTGAAAAATAAAGTGTCTTCACTGATCCCTTAGGAAACTGCCAGACTCACCAAAATATACAACCCCTAAAATTTATAGGAAAAAGTCCTTTTGAAATGCCCACCCTGGTAAGTCAGCCGCTCCAGAAATGTGGCCACCATCTCCATGCCCGTGGCAAAGCTGAAGAAAGGGGATTGAGGGGATTAACAGCTGGTTCTTGTGTGTCATTCTCTTTCTGTACTTCAGCTGTCCTCTATCAAGCACTCCTCAGGCTGCTGTCAGTGTCCAATCAGTTTCCAGAGTTCTGAAATTGTTGATTACAATAGCTTTTAATAGTTGTTTTGTTGGAGGGACCAAGTTTTAAAACTTCCTATTCCATAATTTTCCATGGTATCAGTCCCTTCCTTATATATTTTTCCATATTCACTGACGTGACAGTAAAAATCCCCCCAAGATGTAAAACTAGGTGCATACGAATGTAAAAGCATTTTCAGAAGGCCAACAGGCAATGGCCATTGAACCATTTTGTTAAAAAAATGTTTTGAACCACTTTTAAAAGGAAAAAGCACTGCTATCTAAAAATCCAAGAATTATGCCTATCTGGATATGAAATTTAAGAATTTTTGCTATTGCTAATTTCTGTCATGTGGTTTTATCCCTCCAATCCTTTTTTTTTTTTTTTTACAGTTTATAGGCCAAGAATATGGAAAAAGATCTGCTGTTCCACTAGAGAGAGGCTTACAGTTTTAAAAATGTCTTTATTTTTATTTGATATAACTTAAATGTAAAGGTTATTACAAATAAGGCTTGTCTATCTCTAAAGGTTACAATGTTAATCCATTTATATAATATTCTGAAAATGACAAAATTATAAACATGGAAAACAGATTAGTGATTTTCAGGGGTTAGCACCTGGGTTGCAGGAGGATGGGTTGTGGCTATTAAAAATGTAGCATGAGGTATTTTGTGGTGATCAAACAATTCTGTATTTCAAATACAGTGCTTCTTCTGGCTCTAAGTTAACCCAGCTTTGTGACTCTCCTATGTAAAAGGGACTATCTCACAATACTGTTGAAAAGAATATATGAACATATTTAAAAGCACTGTGAAAACTGTAATAAGTGGTGTTATTTTTGAGATTTTTGAAATCACAGTAGTATTTACCATTTACTGAGTGTTAGTGCATGTTATTCATATTACAAGATCTTCTAATAAGCCTAATTTTCTAATAACCTTATCTTCTTGATAATCCTACAAGGACATCTTATAACTAGTCACATTTGACAGAAAAAACTTAAAAATTGAGACCAGTTAAGTAAATTGCATAAGGTCATCCAATCGATAGTTATCATTTATTGAATGCTTACTATATGGTAGGCACATATTGAACATTACACCATCTATTTAATGCGATGAAGGTGTTATTATTTTCCATTTTATAGAATGGACCCTAAGACTGAGATAAGTTAACTGAACCAAGGGTGTACACACAGCCAATAAGAGGCAGGCCTGAATTTTGAATCCAGGTCTTTTACATTATTAACCACCACAGTAATTATCTACTTATAGACTCTTGTAAGATTACCACATAACATGCAAAATTTATAAAACTATTTGTTAAGTCTAGAAAGGATATTAGTTCTCCCTCCAAATATTTTAGCATTTTTCTTCTTTAAATCTTTTTTAAAAAATTCCATTTCATAAATTACTTTTATTGTTCTGTTTTCTTTTACTTCTTAAAAAGGGTACTTTTAATCAAGCTTATTAATTCATTTCCTTTACCTTCCCCTACTCTTCAGGAAAGACCTCAGAAAAATCTAGATGTAGGCTTACTATTAATTGGTCTCTTTATCTATCACTTTTTACTGTGTTTGGTCTTGCTCTTAAATTATTTTCTAATGTTATAAAAAATGAAATCCCTCGTGGATTAGAAGCAACTTAAAGGGTTACCTCCCTAATAAAATGATAATCTTACTTCTTTTTCCACATTGTAAGTTATGCTTAATCACTCCTGGGTTTGATTTTCTTGCCATCAATTTATTCTTCAGTTCATAGAAACCCCAAAATTCTACAGAGTACCAGATCGATATAAATTCCAGAAGCCTCCCTATACCCACCCCAACCCTCATAGTTCTCTTTCACATTAGATGTAAATATTCTTTGCTTTAGACCTTGTTTTTCGGTTTCTGCCAGATTGTTTTCTTCTCATCTTGCTTCTTGTGCCACCTCCTCCTTTTCAAGATCCCTTAAAAGAAATACCTTCTCAATTTTCTCTATCACCCTCTTCTTTTTCCTTGATATCTTAGAGATCTTTATTACACAAAAGTTTTCCTATTTTTTCTTTACCCCTACCTCTTTTCCAGGTTTTTAAATGACATTTTTTACTTGCTGAATAGGTTCATGTACGCATTTTATTTCTCTCTAACCAAAATTCTCAGTGTCTATTAATGGCTTATCATCTTACCTGTCACTCAAGATTTAATCTTAAGAATTATTTTTCAATCTTTCCTCTTCCCCACTCACCATGATCAACAGATCAGTGTGTTCTTAAATTGAGGTCTTGAATTGAAATAGATTAATCTAAATCAAAATCATGAGGGGTTGTTAAAAATGCAGATTTATTTGCTTCACCCTGGACTAACTGAATAGGTTTTCAAGGATGGAGCTCAGCAATCTGCTTTTGAAATAAACACCTTACATTATATCAAGCTTCATGTAATTCTGTTCATTCTACCTTTTCAGTGTTTCTAATCTATTTCTCTCCTATTGCTTTCACTCTAGTTTAGGGCTGCTTTGTCTCTTAGCTGGACATCTGTAATAGAATTTTTTTGCCTCTACGATATTTCCTACTCTGATTCATCCTATACCCTGGGGTCTTATTAATCTTACTACATCACAGCTCTGCTCATTTAATGTGACAAGAATTTGTTGAGAGCATACTATATACTAGGTGCTTTAGGGCAGTAGGTTCTAAATGGGACTGATCATCAGAATTATTAAGTGGGAGAAATCTTTTTAAAATAGAGGTTCCCTATCACCTCAGCTGGGTATGTTACTGAAGGTATTTGATGCAGTTAGAATTAATCTTTTCACGGCACTTGGTACCACTAATATAGTATTAATCAATGTGTTGCATGGTATTTATTTGCATGTGTTCACACCACCTCCTACTCCTAAAGCATTCTAAAATACACAAGAATCTCTTAGTGTTTCCATGTTCTGGTCTAGGGTTATTCAAAAGTATCTAGTGTTACCCAAAAGAGTCACTTGGGCAACTTTTTAAAAATAAACTTTTCTCAACTCTACCTTTGAAGATTCTAATTCAGTAAGCCATTTATGTCATCTATAGGTCTAAAGATGGGAGTTATTAAAGGTGACAGATAACTGCTCCCAATCGTTTATGCTTTTTGAGTGTTGTCTACTGTTATGGGCTTAGGCATGTCCCTCCCAAATTAATACGTTGAATCCTATAGCCTAGTGCCACAGAAACTAGCCATATTTGGAGATAAGGTCTTTAAAGACTCATTTAAGTTACCATGAGGTCTTTAAGGTGGGCCTCAATCTGGTAGGGCTGGTATCCTTACAAGATGAGCAAATTTGGACACAGATGTATGCACACATGGAGATAAGACCATGTGAAGACACAGAGATGAAACAGCCATCTACAAGCCAAGGAAAGAGGTCTCAGAAAAAGAATCAACCAAACATGTAAAAAAAAAAAAAAAGAAAAGAAAAGAAAAGAAAAAGAACCAACCCTGCTGACACCTTGATCTTGGACTTCTAGCCTTCAAAATTTGAAGAAAATAAATTTTGGTTATTTAAGCAACCCAGCCCGTGGTAGTTTATTATGGCAGCTCTAGCCAACTAACATAGCTGTCAACTATATTTAAGATTCATCTTAACTTGGGCATTTTTACATCAAAATCTGTTTACCATTACCATGTTTAAGCTACTCTGCTAGGTACAGTGGTGAACACAATTCTAAGTAGCTTAGAATCTCTAAGAAGTTATATGTAAGATACATTCATAAACATAAATAAGAAACATTATAAGGTATAAAGCAAAAATGCCAAATGAAGAATATAATTGTATAGGCACTCAGGAGGGAGAGAGCTGACTACTGGCTACTTCACGAAAGATTCAGAATTTGAGCTGAGTCTTGAAGGATAAGTAGGATTCAAACAAGTAGAGGTGGGGGAGAGAATATGCAGTGTATAAAGGCAAATATATGTCTAGTACAAGAAGAAACTTTTTTTTTCCTTCTAAGTGCATATAACTTAGGTTCAAGTCTCCTTTCTCCACTTTCTAAACTCTAAGATCACCATATACTTTTTAATTAATGGCCCGGTGCGGTGGCTCACGCCTGTAATCCTAGCACTCTGGGAGGCCGAGGCGGGTGGATCGCTCAAGGTCAGGAGTTTGAGACCAGCCTGAGCAAGAGCGAGACCCCGTCTCTACTAAAAAATAGAAAGAAATGATCTGGACAACTAAAAAAAAAAAAAAAATATATATATATATATAAATTAGCTGGGCATGGTGGCGCATGCCTGTAGTCCCAGCTACTTGGGAGGCTGAGGCAGTAGGATTGCTTGAGCCCAAGAGTCTGAGGTTGCTGTGAGCTAGGCTAACGCCACGGCACTTTAGCCTGGGCAACAGAGCAAGACTCTGTCTCAAAAAAAAAACAAAAACTTTTTAGTTAATGACCTGCATCCTTATAAAATTTAGGCTTTTTTTTCCTGTCAGATAAATAACAGTTCAACTGACTTTGTTTAACACAACACTGACATCCAAAGAATGCTCTGGTTCATCTTAAGGCCTATTGGGCTTCTGCTGAGTTGGTTTGATTTTCAAATGGTCTATGTAGGCAGTAAGCAGCTCATGGAACATTCTCTTTTGAAACCCTGGGCATTTTTTGATCTCTTGCCCATTTATCAAATCTCATCACATTATATGGCTCTACAATGCAGGTGGACTGTGTTTTCTTAAGTGCCTCCTCTTCTTAAGAATGTATTACTCAGTTCATTAATGTTTCATCCCTAAGTATTCTAATGTATTTAATTTTTTATTTAATGAAATTTCTAACCTTCGGGCTGAGGAATTATTCAGAATGTTTCATCCAAGCTGCTGGAAAAGTGCTCATTAGTAGGGAGTTCTGAAGGTGGAATTTTAAGATAAGGGTTGGCAAGAACCTAAACATATACAGACCTAAGCTTTCATAAATGCTTCCCTGCCTTAGCTATAGAGGAAGAAATTGTTCTTGATAAGCTTCTAAGTTTTGCTTAAGTTTTCTTTTAGATTTTGGTGACAAGAACTTAACAATGACTTAACGTGATTTGTTAAAAGATAGTCTTTTAAAGTTGTAAGGTTTTTTTCCTAAAGAATTGTCTGGAGAAAGCTTTCTCCTCTATCATTTCAACAATGTTTACTTTCTTCAATAAATGAAATAGTCTTACGTCAGAGTATCATCAAATGAGTACACGTTGTACCAAAGGAGCCATGTTTAGCATTTGGTTTAAATTTTTTAGATTTAAAATGATGTTCCTAAATGAAGTAGACTCAGCTGAATTAGTTTGATTCTGGAAAGGGACTGGGCTCAAATCACCTGTTGTGCATCTTACCATACGCCTTCAGATTCACGGGCAATTAACAAGTCAGAGAACCTGTGAGACGGTTGCAGAAAATACAAAATTTCAGGTCTTTGTCTACTAACCGTTTCAGATAGAATTTCTGGGTCAGAAAAAGAACAGAACTTCAAATTTAATTGCAACTCAAATTGCACCCAATGTTTAAAAGCTTCAAAATGTGTACAGTGCAATAAAACAAACAAAAAACAAGGCGAAGAGTTACCGAGTGTCTGAAGACCCAAATTTTCAACTTTTTTGTTAAGTATGTTGTGTGACAAAGTTGACTCAGAGTTTCCGTTACCCACCGCGTATGACGAGGAGGAGGTATTACCACACGCTTACCTTAGGGAAACCAGGTGCGCTTTGGAACTGGACAGGTAAATCATTTTGGTGAGAGTGAAGGACAAAGGAAACCGAAGCAGTGGCGTGACCCTAGCACACTCACTCCCGCGATTACTCTCGAGGAAACGGCTGTAGCGAGAAACCTCGCCAACCCCCTAGCAGGGCGGCTTTTCTAGTGGACTCTCGCCTTCCGACCGGAAATCACCTCAACCCGTCCACCTGGCTTCGCCCGCCCGGAAGCCGCCGTCTTGGCAACACGGCATCGTCCCACCCCCTTCCCTTCGCCGTCTGGGGCCATTCGGGCTTCGATTGGCCCGTCTGTCCTTCACTCTGAAAGAACGTTCGAGGCCGCGGGGCTCCAGAGCTCACTTTTGAATTCGTGGCGCTTGAAGTCCGCGAGTTGCCGAATAGAGCTGAGCGTCTTGCGGGAGCCGGCCATCTCAGTCAGGGGTGAGCGAGCGCGAGGGGAGAGTGACGAAAAAGGGCGGCCAGAGCTGAAGGGGCGCTGAGTTAAAACAGGCCGGGCTGTGGGGATTTCGGCCGGGCTGCTCCAGTCCCCTGAGGCAGGAGCTTTGTCTGTTCGCCTACTCTCACGTAGCCTCTTGGTTTTTCCCTCACGTCGTTTTCCTGGCCTCTCAGAGACGCCCCGCCAGACCCCATTCTGTAGCGCGTGAAGGAAGGTTCCTCCTAATGCCGCCTTCCCTTTTCTTTCCCGGTGTCTCTCAGCTTCCTTCCCTCCCCAGAAACAACACCCTGGCCCGACGTGCTTTCACCTCCCCCAAGTATAGTTTGCTTCCCACTGATGTCTTTCATAATTATATCCTCATCTTCATCACCAACACTACCAGAAACTTTCTACATGCACTTAGTGTGGAAAAATGGCTTCCGTGCAACCTAGTGAGCGTCTCCCACTTCACAGGTTGAGTCCGGAACGTTCTTTAGTAAGAAAGGGTGCTGCTGTCCTTCTCTTCCCAGCAGGGAATGTAGTGACGGTCACGTGGAAGGCGGCAAGTGGAAGCGCTTTATGAAGCGCTACAAAAATGTAAGTTACTGATGGATTCATATCGAAAACATAATTATTTTGTTTTTGGTCGGACCCTGTAGATACATACGTTTCGTATTGGGGTTATGAATACTGTTTACACTTCGAAACGAATAAAGCCAGTAGGACGTACGTTCGTATTGGGATTATGAATACTGTTCAGACTTTGAAACGAATAAAGTCTGTAGGTCTGTTGGGGAACAATCAGAACTCTGAGGATTGATCCAAAGCACAAAGGCAACCTCTGATTGAAACCTCTTCCTTGAGTTGTAGCTTTCAGTGTTAGGACTTGACCCACTCCAGTGTATTTAATTTCCATTGAGATTTAGGACCATTTCAGAAGTTTCACAGTATAAATAGCTTTCCCTACATCCCCTATCATTGTGAAAATCCTCTGTTTCCTTTCCAATTTGGTAATTCAACATGAGCTTCTGTATGTCTAGCCTCTAGAACAGAAGTTCTTAACTTTCTAGGGGAGGGAGGTCATAATTCCCTTTAAGAGCCAGAGAAAAACCTTGGAGCTATTCTCCAGAATATGATACATATAAAATTTTATACCAGTTTCAGGGAGTTTTAGACTCCACGTTGAAGTGAGATCCATAGGACCCCAGTCCATTTCTAGAAATTTATTTCTATTTTTTCAGAAGTAGAAATGCTTAAGCAGCAAAACCAAGTTTTACTTTTAGAAAATGGCCTTCATTTAGCTTCTGAGTTGTTCTAAGACTTGTTCTGAGGGAGGTGGGGATTGAGAAAGCTGAAATTTTTAAATGAGTACTGATTTAAGAATATTAGAGAAGTCATCAACTGCTTCCTAAAGTTACAGGGAGGCCATTCACAGATAAGGATAGTATTTGGGTACAAGGGCATACAAAAAATAAATTGACAAGATATTGTATCCAAATCTTTTTTTAAATTAATGTATGATTGTACATGTTTGTGGGATATACAGTGATGTTTGGATACGTATAATGTATAGTGATCAGATGAGGGTAATTAGCATATCCATCCTCTTGGACATTTATCATTTCTTTGTGTTGGGGAAAATTCAATATCCTCCCAGCTATTTGAAACTATATAATATATTATTGTTAACTGTAGTCACTTTATAGTACTGTAGAGCACTAGGACTTATTCCTCCTATCTAGCCGTAATTTTGTATCCCTTTAACAAATCTGTCCCTATCCCACCACCTTTCCCAGCCTCTAATATCCTCTGTTCTACTTTTTACTTGTATGAGAGCAACTTTTTTTTAGCTTCCACATATGCGTGAGAATATGCAGTGGTTAAAGTATTTAGCTTTCTATTTCTGCCTTATTTTGCTTAATATAATGTCCTCCAGTTCCATCCATGTTGCCATGAATGACAGGATTTCATTTTCTTTATGGCTAAATAGAATTCTGTTGCATCTATATGCCACGTTTCCTTTATCCATTCCTCTCTTGTTGGACACCTAGGTTGATTCCATCTTAGCTATTGTGAATACTGCTGCAATAAACAGGAGGATGGAGATGTCTCTTTGATATACTGATTTCCTTTTCTTTGAATATATGCCCAGTAGTGGAATTGCTAGAGCACATACAGTAGTTCTATTTGTAGTTTTTTGAGGAACCTCCTTACCGTTCTCCATAGTTGCTATACTGTTACATTCCCACCAACAGCATATAAGAGTCTTCGTGACTAACATAAAAAGTGGGAAAATTCTTGATCCACATGATGAATGAAAATAATTGGTGTGCCTTAATTTTTTGTATGTTTTATATTAAAATAACGTTTGTTGTGAAATTCTACCATCATGTACCTGAATATAATCTCCTGTATCTTCTTCCTAACCATCTCAAGTATTATTTTTTACATTAGAACATTAGTTCACCTGATATTTATTTTTGTGTATGATGTGAGGAATGGCTTTAACTATATTTTTCTTTCATTGTTCTGTTACCATTTGGAAACCATGGCATATGGGTGAAATCTGGCCTACTACCTATATTTGTAAGTAAAGTTCTATTGGAACACAGCCACATCTATTTATTTACTTATTGTCTATGGCTGCTTTTGCACAACAATTTCAGAGTTGAATAATTCTGACAGAGATCATATGGATCTCAAGCCTTAAGTATTTATTTTCCGGCCTTTTACAGAAAAAGTTGACTAACCCCTAGACTAGGACATCCTTTGCTCACTGAATTGATAATGTCATGTTTATCCCATATAGTTTCCATATGTGTATCTCTATTTTTGACCTTTCTAGTCTGTCTCATTTCTCTGACCCTACACGTATAATGCAGTATCTTAATTACTATGGCTCTAAAATAAGACTGACTATCCAAAAGGGTAAACTGCCTCCCCCACCCACCACACCAAGTTGTTCTTTTGCCTTAGTTATTCTTGGCTCTTATAGCTTTCATTCAAATTTTATGATCAGTTTGTTAAATGCCATGAGAAATCTTTTTGGGATTTTGATAGGAATTGCATTGAATGTACAAATTAATTTAGTAAGAATTGTCATCTTTACAGTATTCATTGTTCTCATCCGTGAACATAGTATATCCTAATGTTCTCATGTTTTTCAGTGTGATTTTATAACTGTATCATTTAGAGCTGTGGTCTCCAACCCCCAGCCTTGGATCAGTACCGGGCTGCACAGCTCCACTGCTGCCTGTCCCCCTCCAGTCCGTGGACAAATTGTCTTCCATGAAACTTAAGAATACAGGAGGGGGGGGGTCACATAGCAGGAGGTGAACAGCAGTAAGAGAGCAAAGCTTCATCTGTATGTACAGCCAACTCCCCATCACTGGCATCAGTACCTGAGCTCCGCCTCCCCCCACCCCAAGTCTGTGGAAAAATTGTCTTCCATGAAACCAGTCCCAGGTGCCAAAACGGTTGGGGACCGCTGAGTTAGAGAATTCATTAGGGAGATTGGTCTTTGATTTTGCTTTATTGTGATTATCTGGTTTTAGAATTAGGGTAGTGGTGGCTGATGTCTTTAAATGATCTGAGATGTGTTGTATTCTCTGATTCTTGAGGAAGTTTGTGTAGCATTGGTATTATTTCTTTGTTAAGTGTTTCATAGACTACATTAATCTAAGGTTGATATTTCCCTTTTAATGAAATTAGGAAAATAAGAGTAAATTTTACTTGCCTTCATCGTTATCGTTTCTAGCACTCTTTATTTCTTCTTGTAGATCTGTGTTTTCATCATTTTACTTCAGTTTGAAGAACTTCCTTTTTTTTATCATTGCTTCTAGTGCAGGCTGTTGGTGAAGGATTCTATCACTGTTTG
>RJWJ010005770.1:0-66183 GCA_004363605.1 Indri indri
TCCCCTTATTCTCTCCCTCTCCCCATCTCTTCCTCTCTCCCTTTCTCCCATGTGAGGATACAATGAGAAGGCAGCAGTCTACAAGCCAGGGAGAGAGCCCTCACCTCGTGAGAAACGGAATTGGTTAGCACCTTGATCTTGGACTTCCTAGCCTCTAGAACTGTGAGAAAATAAATGTCTGTTATTTAAGCCACCAAGATTTTGATATTTTGTTATGGCAGCCCAATCCGACTAATACCCACTGGCTCAGAAGATCAGTGCGAAGTTGTTGCTACCACCCTGTGTTCTGCCTTCAACTCAAGAAAGCCATGTTGGAGATTGTGTGTGGCAGAATAAAAGAGCAACTCAGTTCTGCAAGACTGAAAAAAGAAGTTCCTCTGAAGTGTTTTGATGATGTCCTGGGTCTTAACTTCAGCTTTCATGGAGAGAAATGTACTGGGATAAATTGATAATATTCACAATGTTTTAAATATGGAGAAGTATGCTGCTGAATAATAATGACAATACTAATTAGATGTTAACAAATTGTAGTTTGTTTAGAAGCTTGTGACCCTCATTTGAACCAGCGTTCATAGAGGTTGAAACAGTGAGCTTTTATTTAGGCTGAATGGAAAGCAAAATTATTATTGAAAAATTGGCTGCAATTCTAGGATGAGGCATTTGTTATTATCTATCACAATGAAAGAAGAAAAGAACTGCTTCTATTTTGATCAAAAGATTCAGGGCACTAAGAAGAGATTTAATCTAACTCAACACTTTGTGCATTTGATACAAAATTGAATGTGAAAGTTTCTTCTTTTGGAGTCATTTTATAGTGACACATTCAAACTCTAGAGAAGTGACACCCTGATGGCCAAGGAAAATAAAAATGTGCAGTGTTTTGTCTGTGAGGGTGCCATCAGAGTATGCTTACTGAATTGGTCCAAGGTTTTGGGTTTTACTGATTAGTTTCTTCTTCTACTGTGATCCTCCCCGGTGATCTGTCACAAGCATTCATAAGACATTGTCTAGGATCAGGGGTAGAGTCTGCAGACAGGATGTTGAGCATTCATTTCTCTGTTGAATAGCGTTACATCATAGTATGTATGTACTATGATTTATGATTCCAGTCTACCACTGATGTTTAGATTGATTCCTTTATTTCTTATTTATTGCTAATACAAACACGATTCTATTTATGTTATCATAAATGTCTCCTAGTGCACATTTACAAGAGTTTTCTATGATATATTTCTAGAAACAGAATAAATTGGTGGTGATACATTATGTGCATTTTTACTTTTAGTAAATAATGCTCAAGTTTCCTAACATGGATGTTCAATAGAGTGATCATTAATTCTTATAATAGTTTGTAAATTATTTTAGATTTTCTTGTGAATAATAATAGTTTTTCTTAATCCTTAAATCTTTTAATTTTTTGCCTTGCCTTTTTGTACTTTTTAAAGGACCTTCAGTACAACGTTGAAGAAATAGTAACGGTGGATCCTCTTGCGTTTTTCCTAATAGTAAAGGAAATACTTTCAACATTTTGCCATTAAGTGTAATATTTGTTGTAGGTTTATTTTTTATAGACATCTATTATCAGGATAAAGAAATTTCTTTCTATTCTTAATTTATGTAAAATTTATTTTGTTTTTTTTATAACGATCACCTTATCATTTTTGTATGTGTTAAACTGTTTTCATACCAACAATTTAAACCATATAGAGGAATACCAAGAATAATATTTTTCTTTTTTATTTCAGCATATTATGGGGGTACAAATGTTTAGGTTAGGTATATTGCCCTTGCCCCACCCAAGTCAGAGCTTCAAGTGTGTCTGTCCCCAAGATGGTGCGCATTGCACTCATTATATATGTATATATCCATCCTCTCCTCCCCCTCCCATCTGCCCAACACCTGACGAATGTTATTCCTATATGTGCCCTTATGTGTTGATCAGTTAAAACCAATTTGATGGTGAGTACATGCGGTGCTTGTTTTTCCATTCTTGGGATCCTTCACTTAGTAGAATGGGTTCCAGCTCTACAGGAGTATACAAGAGGTGCTATATCACCATTGTTTTTTGTGGCTGAATAGTACTCCGTGGTATACATATACCACATTTTATTAATCCACTCATGTATTGATGGGCACTTGGGTTGTTTCCATATCTTTGCAATTGTGAATTGTGCCGCTATAAACATTTGAGTGCAGACGTCTTTTTTATAGAATGTCTTTTGTTCTTTTGGGTAGATGCCCAGTAGTGGGATTGCTGAATCAAATGGTAGTTCTACTTGTATCTCTTTGAGGTGTCTCCATATTGTTTTCCACAGAGGTTGTACTAGTTTGCAGTCCCACCAGCAGTGTATGAGTGTTTCTATCTCTCCACATCCACGCCAACATTTATTGTTTTGGGACTTTTGATAAAGGCCAGTCTCACTGGGGATGAGTGGTATCTCATTGTGGTTTTGATTTACATTTCCCTGATGATTAGAGATGTTGAGCATTTTTTCATATGTTTTTTGGCCATTAGTCTATCTACTTTTGAAAAGTTTCTGTTCATGTCCTTTGCCCACTTTTTGATAGGGTTGATTGATTTTTTCTTGCTGATGTTCCTGAGTTCTAAATAGATTCTAGTTATCAGCCCTTTATCGGATGTATAACATGCGAATATTTTCTCCCATTCTGTAGGTTGTCTGTTTGCTCTTGTCCAAGAATAATTTTTAAAACTACTTTATTCCTCATCGCCAAGATACCTCTGTTAACATCTACTTTCATATTTTACTTTTGAGTATGAAAAATCTTAAACACAGAGCAAAGTAGAGAGAATAGTATTAATGAACCCTTATATACTGATCATTTGATTTGATTGGCATTTTGCCATGTTAGCTTCATTTGTTTTTTAATTCTGAAATATTTTAAAGTAAATTTAAGCTATTAATATTACATTTCATGCTTATTTTATATTTACTTTGTTATACAGCTCTTAAAATAATGATATTTTTAAAAATAGCCACAAGACCACAATTACTTCTAGCAAAATTAACAAAACTTAATATAATCCATGCATTCTCAACAGGTGAAAATTTTTTCTTGGAGTCGTGTGTAAAAAAAAACTTACTCTTTTTATATTTTAAGCATAGGCATATATACAGTACACAGTATAAGATATACAGTAAAACAGTGATATGAAAATTTTTGGGGAGGCAGTTAGCAAAACAATGTCTAAAATGTTGCTTGGGGGGTGATAATGAAAAAATGCTTGAGAAACACTGATATAATTTAATGTATCGTTTCTATCCAAATTTTCCGAATTTCTCCCAAAAGATCCTTTTAGTTGGTATTTATACGATGGCTACAAGTCCTTAGTAAGACATATATATTGTAAATATTTTCTTTTATATGCCTTGCCTTTGCCTTTTTATCTTTCTAATGGTATGTTTTAGACAGCAAAACATTTAAATTGTGATGTTCAATTTATCAATTTTTAAATTTTTTTTTCACTTTTTGTATCCTATTAAGACACCTTTGCTTACCTGAGCTGGCAAATATTTTCTCCTATGTTTTCTTCCAGAAGTTTTATAGTTTTAGCTTTTACATTTACTTTTATAATCTATTTTGAGTTAATTTTTGTATATGATGTGAGGTAAGGATCAAGGTTTCTGCTTTTTAATTGGCTATCCAGTTGTTCTAGCACCATTTGTTGAAAAAACATTCCTTTCCTCCCTCAATTGCCTTGGCAGCTTTGTTGAAAGTCAATTGACATATAGGTGTGGGTCATTTTCTGGATTGTCTGTTTCGTTCACTTGCTCCACGTGTCTATTCTTATGTAAACATTGTGCTGTTTTGACTACTGTAGCTTTATTGTAAGTCTTAAAATTAAGTAATGTTAGTCCTTCAACTTTGTTCTCTTTTAAAATTGTCTATTCTAGATCCTATGCATTTCCTTATACACTTTAGAATCGGCTTATCAATTTCTGCAAAAAGATTGCTGAGATTTTGATTAGAATTATATTGAGTTTATAGATGAATTTTGGGATAACTTAAGATCTTAACATTATTGAGTCTCCCATATACTATACGTGGTATAAAACTGTACTTTGATTGTTTCTGGTGAAACAACCAACCAACCAACCAAACAAAATCCCAGTATATTTTCCCTCAATTTGTGGCAAAGATGTGTATCTTATGTGAGTCTATCTGGCTCTGAAAATTCTGGGGTACTTCTTGAGGGCCAAAAAAAGCATCAGTGCTGGGCTTTCTCCCCCACTGTTTACCCTAAACCATTATATTGGAAGCTTAGAACTATGAAAGGACCAGAGTTAAGGATTTGTACTTACTCTGCATGCCGGCGTAGTTTTCCTTTCCATGGACTGGAGATTCAATTGAAATAATTTTGAGTGTCATAAAGAAGTCCCTTAGTACTAATCTTACCCAGAACTATTCATTCTGCCCTTTGTATAAAACAATGCCATGAAATACCCACTCTCAAAGAAGCAGGTGGTAAGAAATATTCAGTGTCTATCTGGAGGTGTTTTTCCATCTCTTAAGGTGCAGAGGACAGGAACTTGCAAATAAGACTTATTTGGACATTTGATCAAATTCTATGTCATCCACCACTAGGCACACACTGATCTCCCACTCAGTGGCACAGGGTGTCTTCAAATTTTAAGACACCAAGTAAAGTTTTTTATCTTTCTGATGAGAAGTGCCTAATTGCATAATATTGAAATGTCAGTAGGGACACAGCTCAGCAATCATTCATTATGTTATTGTTTTTATCCCTGCCAAATCACAGTGATATTAATACGATAGCTATATTTTTACTGTCTGCCCTTGTTTTATATCTGAACCCAACAAGCATAAAATAAGTCTTTAACTTTATTTCAAGCTGAAATTGTTCAGGTAGCAAAGATTCAACCCATCCTTTATAATGTGGTGGGTTTTAAATCTTATTTTTCTCATAAATAAGAGCAAGGCTTTTGTTTAATAGATAGGAAAGGTGTTATGTAATCTATTGCATTAAAAGTTGTACAATTATAGGGAAAGCAAACATGAGTAAGGGACCAAATATATTTGAGAAGCCTTATGTGCCTGCAGTTGTGCTAGGTGCTGGGGATACAATGGTGAGTAAGACAGATGTGGTCTTCCTCTCCTCACAGAGCTTACAGCTCACAGGGAAGATGAACAATTAACAAGCATGAAGAAGGCTAAAAGGCCGTTTTGCTGAGCAGTTCATAGGAAGTCATAAGTCCCATGGTCCCCTCTGGCTTTGGGCAGCCCAATTAGCACCTAAACTCATCTCATTAATAAATGCCTAGGTTTGAGTCATAGTGATCCACTTACTGGGCTACCTCAGGCAAGGCAGACACTTAAGTTCTCCTAGCCTCAGCTCTCTCCTCTGTAAAACAAGAGAAAATGCCTTCTGATCTATGAAGCATATATGCTAATGTAAGACCACATTATTCCCTGTCAGAGCCACTGAGTACATTATACATCACCAAGGTAAGTTAAGGGATGCGGCTTTCTCTCAGCCTGAAGATGCTACATGAGCACTATCTGCTATGGGGTAGGGAGGGATTCTGAGCCTTTGGGTATATGAATGTAGCCTGAAGTATCTCAGCCCTGGCTTTACAAGTGGATCACCAAGAGAGCCATTTAAAACATTTTCGATGCCTAGTTATACCTCAGACTAATTAAATCAGAACTTATGGTGCTGGGCCCCAGGCAATAGTACTTTTCAAAATCTATCTGAGTGGTTCTAATGTGCAACCAGAGTTGAAGAATCTGTGCCATGAGTAATAAAGTCCTTCATTTCTGACCCAAGGGTCTTGTGTCTTCTGCCAGCATCCATGAAACTGGCTGGCTGATTTGTCAGTTTGCAGACAGGGTTAAATCTCAGAACCTGAACAGTTCTTGACAAGATGCTAACGGGGAGGCTTTAATTCATTTCTGATGTTTCCTGTCTGTGACTAGAGTCCCATTAGAATTATACTCAGGTCTTTGTCTCCCACTTTACTGACTCCTCCAAAGGAGGTGGAGATTATCTGACGGTAAACTAGAGGCCGGGGGCCTGCCCATGTCCCAGCTCCATCACAGTTTCTCTCCTGGGGGCTTGTTTTGTACAGGGAGTGAGAGTTCTCTCTCCCACAGGGTACTGATTTCCCCATTATGCCTACAGTGACTGGAAAAATCTGTCTTCTCCTCAGGCTCATTTATTTAGCAGGTCCATTTGGCTCTTACACCAAACTGCCTGCTTCAAGCTGGTCTCTGTCAATAATAAAGGTAATATTTTGGCTTCTATTTGTTCTTTCTTTGTTATTCACAGTGCAGCAAACAGCATGGGCTTCATGTTTGTGTTGGTTATCCTTGTCCCCAAAGTCGCATGGGGGCAGCATGGAATAGCCTGGGTGAATGCTTGCATATGCAGTGGGCATATATCACAGCTGAAAACCCCCAAGTTTTGAAACTCTTATTTTTTATGAGAGGCTGTGAGCAAACTTGCCCCATCTTTGCCCCAGAGAGAGACATTGTCTTTATTATAATATGTTAGTTAAGAAACAAACCTGCTCCCTTCTCCAGAGAGAGACACTGTCTCTGTCTTTTAAGGTGTCGAGCGTTGACTATACAATCATCCTTGAAAAGATAGTCTGGGAAAAGGGCTCTCAGTTTCTACCTGCAAAGTGTATGGAAATATGAGGGACTCAGGGAGAACTGTCTCCCAACACACCTGTGGATGGTTATAGTCACTCTGATTTAAATCTAACTCCATGAGGCAAAACCGGAGGTAAGACTATGACCATGACAGTAGCATTAAAAAAATGTAATTTGAAGCACACTGGGTCACCTTGATGTCTGTAGTCTCTGACCCGAGACACATATCTTATAGCTGTCAAAAGTTGAGTTTTTCTGGGAAGCAGATTCTAACGTGAAGTTTAGGGTACAGGATGTTTTTAAGCAGTACCCTTGGGATCAACACCCAAGGAAGGGAAAAAAAGGGAAGGGAAGGGAGCAGAATTGGGCAATGGGGAAGTTGAGCTGCAATGCAGAGCCAGCTAGAGTCTTGGCTGACCCAACCAGGAGTTCTGGAACTAAAATGACCCTTTGGAGTTGTTCCCAGTTGGGCCAAGGAGGTCAGACCCTGATACTGATGCATAAATATGTTATCAGCTGTGTGCAGTCCTGGAAAGGACATGACCTAGGGCTAGGGGACTGTCAGTATCCAAGACAATTCCTGAAGGGGCTGACAACTGAAACTGGGGCAAATCCTTCCTTGAAGGGGAATCTGGGCTATATATCCCCCAGTGTCCACCATGATAGCAAAGGTTGGAAAACAGCACTGGATTGACTGATTAATGGTGGTCACTTCTCTTACGGTAACATTTCTAAATTTATAAACAGTTGAGTAGATATTACATTGCACAACTGTGAATCCTTTGTTAGCCTGCCAAAATCCAGAAGGAAATTAATGGCTGACTGTGTGACAGACCATGGCACAGGACACTGTTCTGCTTGGAGGCCCCCTGTTTTTCTGTTTAGGACCTGGATGGACCATAGGACTGTGTAAAACAATAGAGGGGCTCATTTTTCTCATGATTTCACAACTAATTTAATCTAGAACAGAACCAAACCTCCAGTGAAAACCAAAGGCAACCATCACTTAAGCTAAAACGGTGGCGTTCAATTTTTCTTCTGATATTTTCTGCCTCTTAGAATGAAGAAATATCTGGCTGGGTGGTGGTGGTGGGAGTCGGTCTCTAGCAATGCACATAATTATCATTTTTGTTCCATTTAGCCTCATCATTCTTCCCATGGATTTCCTGTGCTGTTGTTTGCATGTGCGTGTGGTTGATATGCAACAAATATACATTGAGTGTTTGAATTATAATGTGTCTCTTATTTCATCTTCATGCAGGAAAACTCTGCTTGTGCTCCAGTGTCAGCATCTGGTATGTCTATGTAAATAGAAAGCAATTCAGCAAAGAGAGTTTGCAAGGATGCTAAATAATGGCTGGGGATTTTTTTTCTGGAATAATGTTATTAGGTACTTAACAAATAGCCGTGCATCAGCCACTTGCATGTTGTATCTTAACTCCTTACAAGAGCTCTGCAAGGTAAATAGTACTGTTGCCATCTTCCAAATGAGGTTGTGACTTGTTAATGGTCACGTGGCTTGGGTAGGGCTGGCATATTCTAGTTCATTAATTGGAGTATCTATGAAATACAACTTTATTTTATACTGACAGCTTTCTTTTTATTATGAGCTTCAGATTCTATTGGGCAGTAGAAAATGTAGTTTCAGTTACTTTGGAGGTTCTCCCTTTTCCAAATCTTGCATCTTATTTTAGCAGAGGAGGATGCTACGTGGTAGTCAAGACACTGATGGGAAAGGGCATACAATCCTCCATGTCATCATCTATTCATGCTTGTGCCTCCCCGGTCTTCGGTCATTGGTCTGTGCAGGCTGCTGCATGCAGGATGCCTGTCCCTACTTCACAGTCTTTCCTGGGGTTCTAGCTCTCAATGCTATGTCTCAACTGCTCTTGGTTGCAAAGAAAGCATTCTGTTATCCTCGTAGCATCTGCCCAGACATCCTATGCGGCCTTTTTTACTATGAGGTCTTGCTACTTTTCATCATTTTACCTGGGAAAGGAGGGCAAAGCCCCCTTTGCTCGCAGATTCCCCAAAACTCTCTTGTGGTTTCTGTCTTCCCTCTTACTGTCCCTCAGGGAGGGGCAGGCACAGGACTTAGAGACACTCCCCTTTTCAGAGAACACAGCCATCCCCTATGTAAAAGCTGTATTTGCTTCCTTACTGATTTTCTCTTTATTCATGTCCCAAGGAGTCTTTTATTTTTTAAACATTGGTTGTTGAGGTATAATTTACATACATTAAAATGCACAGATCTTAAGTATACAATTCAATAAGCTTTGGCCAATGTTTACAGTTGTGTTACTCACACCCACATTAATATATAGAACATTTTCATCAGCCCAGAACATTCCTTCAAGCCCCTTTTCAGTCAACCCCCATCCTCAATCACTTTTCTGATTTTTATCAATATATATTAGTTTTGGCCTGATTTGGAACTTCATATCATTGGAATTATGTAGTATATACTCTTGTATCTGGCTTCTTTTCACTCAGCATCAGTTATTGAGATCCCAGAAGTATTTTTAATCTCTCTCTTAAGCCATCATGCTTTGTCTATTCTGCGAGGCCTCTCAAAGCCGCCTAGGACTCTGCAGCCCCAAAGCCTGAACTTTTAAAATTCAAAAGCTTTTCTTTACTCTTTCCCTATATCACCTCTTCTCTTTGACCCAAATTTAACTATTTAAGCAGAGAAAGGTCAAAAAGTACCAGGAGATGTGGAGAGAACCTTAGTCAGTAACTCCAAGAACGATCCCGCCATAAAATCAAGAGCAGAGTCAGGTTTCCAATCTAGGGCTCTCTGACCCTGGAACTTCCGCTCCTTACAACTGCCCCCAAGATTTCCTGGAAGATTTAAAGAATTGATGGAGGAGAAGAAGGGGAAAAATGAAGAGTTATTTTTAAACACGAGTTACTGTTCACTAGAGGCAAGTGGCGGAAAACATTTCTAACCAAAGCTGCAGGCAGATAAGCCAGCATTGGTGCAACTCAATGAGCACTAAACAAAAAAAATTAAGGATCGGTAGAGAAGGTCTTTGATGGTGATATAAAGCCTTCTGAAGACTATCCATGAGTAAAAATAAAGAGCTGAGTTTAGAAGAAGCATGGCAGAACAAATTAAGTGCCTCCTAAGTGCCTTTTCCCTCACGGCTTGTGGGATTAACTGAGTTGGGCTCTGCCACTACCTGCGCAGCTTTGGGCAAGTCTCATCACTTTTCCAAGCCTCAGTTCCTGCAATGCCAGAATGAGAGGATTGCAGTAAATGATCATTATACTACCCTCTAAATCAAAATCACAATGAATCAATGTTTGTGGTGTCCAGCAAATGAGCAAAGCAGTGTTCACATAACCCAAAGATCCTTGCTGAAGGTGAAGATGTGCTAGCTGCATGAACAACACGGAGGATACAATTGTATTTTCTGCTTCCGTAAGGAATGGCTTATTCACTCTTTGGATCTACCATATAAACATGAAACGAAGAGAGAGGAAAATAGCTTCAACGTGCTTTTACGTTTTTATTAGGTAGTACTAGCTATGGAATGAAAGAAACGAAGCCATGGTCTTTTTGTCTGGAAGCACAATAATGTGACTTTTGACATAAATTCAATTTTGGTGACAGCAAAAAAAAAAAAGTGTTGCTATGGAACAGTTTAATTCTTCTAAAGGACATGGGTGTACTGCAGCTTAATTTTGAGCTGTGATAATAATAATGACAAGCCAATATGTACCCAGAACTTCTATTTTAGAAATATATTTTAGAACATTTCACAAATAACATTATTATTGTATTACAATAAATATTAAAGGTAAGGTTGATGTATTATTGTCCCCAGTGAGGATAAGTAACTCACTCAAGGTCAGAAAACTAATTAGTGGAGTGTTTTAACTACTACATGTGGGAGTTTATTGGATGTTATTTCAGAATTTATTTTTATATCCCCTACTGCTTCTGAATTAAGCTGATAATTTTTGTCTGTTTTGTTTATTCAGTCATAGGACTTTGACAGAAAGTGTTTATTCTACTGTTAATTCGTTTGGGGAAAAATATCAAAGTTTAAAGTCTTCCATAAAAAGAATTATGAATAGGGAACAGAAATGGTTTTCCTTTATGGAATCTCAAAAAAAAAAAAATGGCTGAGTCAACTTATGCTGAAATCCTACCTTTGGCATCCTGAGGAATAATATGAATAATAAATGGAAATGGTTCAAATTTCATGATTCCCTGAGATTCCATAGGAACGAATGTTTTAGTCTGGGCTACTATAACAAAATACCTAAGTCTGGGTAATTTATAAATAATAGAAGTTTATTCCTCACAGTCCTGGAAGCTAGGAAGTTCAAGATCAAGGTGCCCACAGATTTATTGTCTGGCAAAGGCTCACTCTCTGCTTCAAAGATGGTGCCTTCTAGCTGTGTCCTTACATAGAAGAAGGGGCAAACACACTCCCTTGAGCCTCTTTTATGAGGGCACTAATGTCATTCATGAGGGCGGGTGACCTAACAATTTCCTAAAGGCCCCACCTCTTAATACCACCACATGGGGTATTAGGTTTCAAAATCTCCCTAAGATGGTTTCTCCCTCAGTGATCTAATTTTTGCCCAACAATTAGCCATCTCCATTAGAAAGAAAAATTACAGACACTTTCAGAAGGGCAAGTGGAACAAAATCGAGCCTCAGAGAATTTTCTAGGGTCAGAAGAAGCCATAGTACTCATCTAACATATCATACTCCTTTTAAAAATAAGGAGAGTCTAGTCTGAGACTTCCTTGCTCCACAAAGTGTGGCCTCCAGATCAGCAACATCAGTATCACCTGGCAGTTTGTTAGAAATAGAGAGTCTCAGGCCCTATTTCTGGCCCAGTGAATCAGAATTTCCAGGAGTGGGACCCAGGAATCTGTGTTTTAACAAGTTTTTCATGTGATTATTTCTGAACCACTAAAATTTGAGAACAACTGGGCTAAGCAACTTGTCCAAGGTCTCATAATTCACTGGCCCATTTCAGGGTGATTTGTTAGAGGCCATGGGGTTTCCTAACGCCACTGTACAAGCAGCATGGATCTTTGTTCCAGCTCTGTATCTTAGTTTGTCCACAGGAATTCTGTTACATACTTTGTAAGGCCTGGCACTGAAAGGAGAAATCGAAAGCCAATAACTGTATGAGTCACAGAAGCAGAGCCACTGTGAGTATTGTGCAAGAAGAAATTTATTAAAAGAATTAGACCTTATCAATGGAGGAGGAGCAGAGGAAGCCAAGAGTGGACAACAGGAGGTGGGAGCTGAGGGTCAGGGGAAGGTCACTAACCAGCCCTGGCATAAGCGAATGAGTCAGAGCTCCCGAGGAAACCCTGGAGCATGGCAGGTCCAGTGGCTGTAATTGGAACACAAAGGGGAGCTGGTAGAGTTGCCAAGGGAAGTTGTCGGCTCTGTGACCACTGTCTCTGTAAGTTTGTAGAGAAGCAACTGCTGGTGGGCCTGGGATTTCTGTTGGTCAACAGGGGCTGGAGAGCTAGATACAGAGGTAGGGAGAGTGAGGACCAGTTGGAACCCACAGACAGCTCTGCATCTGTGTCTCACTGCCTCTAGCCAACAGCGGGTGCTGCTTCCCTTCTGTCTCCTACATCTTGTACAACCTTACCTTTAGTTAACTCTAACTCAAAACCATACAGGAAAGGAGATTCTGGAAAGCTTAGCTCCTGGCATAAAAAAATGACAATAGAATAATCCAACACAACCGACAGCATTTCTGAAGCATATACTGACTGAATAAAAAATATAACGCCTTATTCCAGGGATACAAGTCATTCATTTTTAAGAGAGCTAGAAAACAGCACTGTGTATATGAAGAATAAGACATATTTAATCCCCTCAATAATAAATTGTAGTCATTAAAGCATCTTGAGATGCATATACATATGTAAAAAGTATTTATAAGGCCTTATTTTTGTGGGTGTACACACACATACACAATCACAAAATACAAGCAATCTCCAGAAGTAACCGATAGAAGTTCATAAGACTGTCATCTATATACGATGTCCTAGAAGGATCTGGAATGCAGGGGACACTAGTACACGCTGTTAAAAGTGGGAGCAACTCTACCTGTGGCTCCTGGAGAGTGTTTACTCAGTACGTAAACTGTGGGGAAGGCAGGAAGGGGAAACAATGTGAGGTGCATATACAGTTGACCCTCCTTACTTGCAGATTCCACATTCGTGAATTTACCTGCTTGCTCAAATGCCTTTGTAACTGTAAAATCAACACTGGAGGTGCTTTTATAGCCATTCAGAGACATGCTCAAGGTGGAGAAAATTTTAGTCACTCAATGCACACCTTCCCAGCTGAAGTTGAACAAGGCAACACTCTACTTTTGTGTTCCAGCTCTCAGACTGAAAGCAAGTGTCCTTTTTGTGGTCTGTTTAGTACCATGTTTTTTCACATTTTCGTGCCTTTCATAGATGATTTTGCTGTTTAAAGTGGCCCACAAGCATAGTGCTGAAGTGCTATCTAGTATTCCTAAGCATAAGAAGGCTGTGATGTGCCTTATGGAGAAAATAAATGTGACAGGCTTGAGTTATAGTGCTTTTGGCCAGGAGTTCAATGTTAATGAATCAACAATATGTATTAGATAAGGTGGTTTTAAACAAAAACACACATAAAACAAGGTTATATATTGATCAATTGATAAAAATATTGTGACCCACAGGCTCACAGAAACCTGTATTCCCCCTAGGAACAATGCTTCAATATTCACTAATGCAGTATTCAAATATTCATGGTGACTTTATAACTACCACAAATAATGAGACTCAACTGTACATCCTAAAAAGAAGGATAGATTACTTTCTGTCTCTTGGAAAGGCATGGATATGAGGAAAGGCAGATCCCAATCGCCAGCCCATTGCAATGTACATATCCCTGGGGTGACTACCCTGTGAGGTTATCAGCCAATTACACTTCATTAATATTTCTTTGGAAGTACTCTGCTTAGGGAGATTTGACTTACTCAGAAAGGAGATGTCCTGGACATTTTTAGGTAGGGCGGGGCCCACCAGTTACTGTTTACTATTATAAAACATCTGATGCCCTTTTTCCTACTTTTCCAAGATACAAAGCAAAATTATTATACTGGAAAATTTGTGCCCTTCCTCCAGAAGAGGGAAAGTTGTCAACATTTGCCCAGAGGGATAGAATAGTTCCCATTCTAGGCCCACTCTTTGTTTTTAACCAGTAAGATGTTACTAACATGACATGAGCAGAGGCTTGAGGTTTGCTTGCATGGTCGAGTGTGCCTTTACCATTGCCACAAGGAGAATCTCCTTACTGACCATGACCTGGAGGTCATTCTCACTCTTTGACATGACATTATTGAAGATTTATTATATGTTAATGTTGAAGTTTATTTCTCAAAGGGTATTTTTTTTAATCTCCCTTATTTTCAAGTTCTGGAGGAAGCCATACTGTGTATTTCTCACTGCAAAAGAATTCTTGTTTTTATACCTTGTTAAAGTACTTGTTAAAGATTATCATTGAATAGAGACAGAAAATATTAATAGAATGGTGGTTGCCAGGGGCTAGAGGGAGGGGAAAATGGGGAGTTAGTGTTTAATGAATACAGAGTTTCAGTTTGGGCAGATGAAAAAAATTCTGGAGATGGATGGTAGTGATGGTTGCACAACAATGGGAACGTACTTAATACCACTAAACCGTACTCTTAAAAATGGTTAAAATATATATAAAAAATATATATAAAATATATATATGTAAATAAAATAAATATATATAAAATATATATATTTCACCACAATGAAATAAAGCAAGAGCAGCATCCAATTAGCTGGAAAAGAATCACAGTCAACCTCTATATGGGGTATGGGGACAGTATTTGTTTCTTACAGTCAATATTTTTATTATAGGGAATAGGGAATATTCGTGATAGCTGTTACTATACTAATCTTCAAAGAGGAAAGATAGAGACATTTTAAAAGCTACCATTTTTCAGTAGCCTGCAAGATTTGTTTATATCAGCTTTTTTGTACAATTAGAAAACACTTGTACAAGTCTTTGAATAACAATTAATAGTAAATGAGAATAAAGTCTAGTTAAGGAAATATTTTTAAAATGTATTGCTGTCGAAATGAAAACCAGCAATGAGAAATTTCAAAGATTTCACTAATTTCTGAGAATATATTCATGGATGTCAGTTGAGGAACTCTGACGCTGGATGTGTTTCTTGTTCTTGTTTTAAGACACATCTTGGAAAAATGGTAAAGTAGTGGCCACCATTTGCTTTGGCACCCTCTCATTTCCCTTCTGTGGCCAGTCCCCACATTCTGGTACTCTTTCCTTATTTTTCAAGTGTGCAGTGTCCTTTGTGTTATTTTGATCACTTTTGTCTGAGATGCAGGCTTGCATTGAGAAAAGAACATGTGCGGTGAGTTATTATAGAAAGTCCCGAGTTTGAATCTTGATTGAAATTTACGTACGATTCTATGACCTTGTGTCAGTGAATTAACTTCTTTGAACCTCGGTTTCCTCATTCATGATATGGGGATGCTCTTTCCACCTACCTTTCTATTACACAGTGTTGACAGCACCAAACCAGTGCCTGCCATATCTATAGTGATGTGATCAATGAATGCGATTCCAATCCCTCTTCCTGCTCAGCCTCATCCAGTTCTGACTTCCCCTAAAGACTTGGACCATTCTTGTATCTCTTCTCTTTCTCCTCACTCCCAATCCAACTTCCACCAAAAATGCAATTTCTTCAGTGCAACTGATCTTAACCACTTGTTTGTTGAAAAGTAATCTGGACTAAAGTAATGTACAACAAAGAGAAAATGACACCTTGTCTGCCAAATTGCTTGCATGCAGTTGTTGCGTAGTCAAAGAAGATGCTTGTTAGCCTGACTACATTTGTAATGGCAGTAATTTTAGTTATAACTCAGAGGAGATATTTTGGGGACATTATGGCAATGGAAAAATCAATTATAGCTCATTCTGAGAGTTTTACCTTTTGTTTAAAATTCTAATTAGAGATTTTAGGGTATAATTCCTTTGACAGGTGGTTGGCTGTGTCATAGGTCATGCTTTTAAAACTGCAGGGTGGATGGTTACTGTAGGGTTAGTAAATAATAACAGATGGATATAAAAATGCATCTAGAAACTTTCAGTAGCTGAATATTTGATGGGAAGATGAAGCTTAGAGGAAATTCATGGAAAGGAGGAAATGTGTCTTGTGTCAGAAGAGTATCAGAAGATGATCAGGAAAAATAAAAATGTTTTTGAGAGGATTAGGAGGTGATAATGCCATTGGGGAAAAGGGGCTTATAAAACTCACAGCCCTGTCATGGCCTTCATGGGTCCTGCTTATCTTTCTGAGAGCAAAACCATGGGTGTCCTACTTTTAGTTCTTTGAGGTATCTCTATATTACTTTCCGTAGAGGTTGTACTAATTTGCAGTAAATGACCCAAGTGCCCATCAATACATGAGTGGATTAATAAAATGTGGTATATGTGTACCGTGGAGTACTACTCAGCCATAAAAAATGGTGAACTACCTCTTGTATTATCCTGGATGGAGCCGGAGCCCATTCTTCTAAGTGAAGTATCACAAAAATGAAAAAACAAGCACCACATGTACTCACCATTAAATTGGTATTAATTAATCAACACTTATGTACACATGTGGAAGTAAAACTCAATGGAAATTGAGCAGGTGGGAGGGGGGATGAGAGGATGGGTGTATTCACACCTAACGGGTGCAGTGCAGGTTGTCTGGGGGATGGGCATGCTTGTAACTCTGATTTGGGCGGTGCAAAGGCAATTTATGTAATCAAAGTGTTTGTACCCCTGTAATATTCTGGAAAAAACAAACAAAACCCCCCCCAAACCAAAAACTATGTGTGTCTTCCCCAGCTTGTTCTTGGGATCCAGAATGTCCAGCAGTCAATTTGCTGCCTTTCAGCTCCACCTTCAAGAAGTCTTTTCTCATGATACTGTCAGCGCAAGGGGCAATGGATCTGCATTTTGGAGAGGAGGTTTCCCAAATCTCATAGTACTGGAAAGTTTCCCTTTTTATCTGGCTTTCAGTACCCTGTTTAGGTGAAGATGGATAAAATCGAACATGTAGCAGGTTCTTTTCAGTTGCTGAGCAGGGAGAAATGCTTTTCTTAGAGTCAACCATAATTCAAAAGGGAGCAAGTATCTCATTTACTAAATAATGCATTTCCAAGAAATGGTGCTACCTAGGTGGTCTTGTTATCAGACTTTATCACTTACAGTATGTAAACACAGAAAATAGCAGTGAGCAAAGGGGCAAATGTGAATTTAGAGGAATATGTTTTTGCTTCAATAATGAGCCCTTTCCTCCTGATGGAATTTACTACAAGTAGATCTCTCCAACTGAAAAAATGCAAGCCTATTATTATTGCTCTTTGATTGTCCATTCAGTGCTGACTCAAAGTCATCCTTGACAATTTGATTTTACAAAGTAAGTGGTTACCCTAGACCTCCTATCCATGGACCTTTCCATACATACCTTTATTTCTTACATTTCAGTACTAATAAGAATTCAGAGCCAGTGAGAATTTGAAAACACCATCTAGTCTAGTTCTCTCATTGCTGGGCACTTAAATAGCTGTTTATTGATGAATGGACTTTACATGTGACACAATCATAGCCCAGAGTATAAATGATGTGTCCAGGGTCATAATTCAACTAAATTATAGTTTTGTCAGGGATCTGACAAATGTTCTAGAAAATCTCCCAAGGAAAGCTGGAATGCAGTCTCTCCTTGAAATTTTTCCAGAAACTAAGCTCTCCTTCTCATAAAAGTTAATTTTTCAAGAACAATGACACAGTCATGCATAGGGTGCTGTGGGAAAAGCAAATACAGAGTGGTGGTCCTTTAGCTGTATTACCTGACTGCAGTAATCGTCAGGAATCACTGTTCTCATTTTACCATTGAGAAAGCTTAGGTTCAAGGAGGTCCCACAGTTATTCAGTTGTGGCACAGGATGATCTGACAGCAAATCCAATGTTCGTTCTCCTTTATCACTCTCCCTTCCATTTAGGAAACGTTTCTTTTCTAATGAAAATCAAACAAATAATGACTGCAGTGGGAACTGTTGCTGCCCTATGTGGATCCTCTTTACCCACCTGCTGTGAGTCTTGCCTAATGCCCATGGCTGCCCCCTTCTCCAGAGAATGGCCAGCCGTAACAGGAAGCTCAGAGCCTGTGAGATTATGCCATCCCCCTTCCCAAGGGCAGCCCATGAGAGGCAACATTGGGCACAAAATGTCCATCCTCTTGCCTCAATATGGGACAACTCTTTAGTCCTGTTAATGCTCAAGTCTCCTGTGGACCAGGCCAAGGCTGAGAACAGATTCGTGCTCATCTCTTTCTCCTTCCCTATCCTGCTTCACTCAGTTTCCTTCAAGTTCCCCATGCCCCCAAGAACATGCCCTCAGCAGATCACATTCATCCAAAGATCTGAAGATTAGCCACATTTGATTGAAAGTTGATAGGATATTTTTGACTTGCCTGCCTTCTTGAACAGCATACCCAAACCAGTCTTCCCTTTCCTTGAAGTAATATTGTGACACCATTAAAGAAAATGCAAGTGCACTGGGGAGTTTGTTCTGTGCTGGGCAACTCTACCTTGCTTAGCTCTCTCCTTTAGTGACCATTTCTCAGGACTTTGAAGTCCAGCAGCCCTGGACTCCAAAACCTACTCTATGATATACTTTTTAAAAAACCACAATAATTAAACATCTTTGAAATTGAGATGTGTCATATATTTGTTGTTGGTCTAGACTGAATTCACATTTTTCAAGAGAGGAGTTGTGTTTGTTTCTGCTGTCTATTTGGGGCACTGCTAGCTTGACACCCCTTTAAATTAAATTCTCATGTTTTTACTTTTAAAAACCATGACGGTAGTATTAATTCAGCCTGCAAATTTGCTTGCTTGAATACCAGTTTGTGTTGAAGATTCTCAGGGGAGATTTTTTCCTTCCTCTAATTAGAGGCAAGTTTTTTCCTGTTCTTTTGTATGTGGAAACTTTATTTCTTCTTTATCCTTACACTGAAGGTATAGCCATTTTCTACCTCCAGTTCTCCAGAGTGGGCTCCTATTAAAGTCCACACATTTGAGATATTTTTTTTTTTATTTTCTACATCACACACAAAATAGTGTACATTTTTTCAATCAATGGCAGTGAGGATTTGATAAAATTCACAAATAATTTTAATTACCATCAGATAAATTAGCAATGTGGAGTCATTGGTGATCTTGACAAGTTCCATTTCTGTGCAGTGGTTTGGTTGAAAGCCTGATCAGAACGGACTTAAGGGAGAATGGAAATCAGTACAGACAACTCTTCTGGGGAGTTTGCTACAGAGAGGAGCAGGAAAACGAGGCAGTAGCTGGGGTAGTAGGTGGACAAGGAAGAGGGGTCTCTCAGAGAGATAACAGCATGGGTGTGTGGCAAGGACTGAGCCAGTAGAGAGGGAGAAGAATTGCTGGAGCTAGGTCCCGGAGTAGGCAAGAGGGGGTGCAATCCAGTGCATATGTTGAAGGGTTGGCTTTCCGTAGGATAGTTCATCATTGGTGACAGGCAGGTCAGCAGAGTGTGTAGATACAGTGGTGAGAGTCTGGGGAAGTTCTTTTCTGGATTTCTTCCATGTTCCCAGTGAAGTAGGAAGCAAGGTCAGCTGAGCTGAAGATAGGGAAGAGGCGCTGGAGGTTTGCAGAGAGAGGAGAGGCTATGTAATATTCATCAAGGAGAACAAGAGGGTGGACGCAGTAGGCAAGCGGATGAAGTATGATTGCTGGCAGCACTAAGGCTCACTTCAAGTTTTGGTTCTGAATTTAAAGGAAGATCAGTCAGTATGGTCTGTGATCTTCTTCGGGCATGGAGTAGGCAGAGAAGTAAAGTGAAGTGGGGCTGTGTTTGCCGGGCAATGCTGTGTGTACCGAATGTGCTGAGAAACAAGGGAGAGGCGGAGGTATGCAAGGGAGTGATTATAGTGATTGTTCAAGGACTTTAACCTGGAAAAAAAGGAACGAGGGGCCATAAATGGGGTGCATACATGGAAAGGTCAGTGCATTGGAGCTCCTGATGGCAACAAAGTTCCAGCAGTGCTGCTACTGTACTGGTACTGGAACATTTCAGACAGAGAGATAGGAGGTGGTGGTTAGAGAGGGGGATTCAAGAAGTTGAGAATATGACAGGTTTCCAGGAATTGATAAAGTCATGTTGTGACCTCATGGGGCATGAGAGACTGAAGGAATCTGGAAGGCAGTCTTATGAAAGAGGGACTCAAGAGTCTTGGGGTTGAGCATGTTGGAAATATGATCTACCTATCTAGCTACCTATCATCTATCTATTAATAATATCTATCATCTATTTATCTTATCTATTATCTCTCTCCCTGTCTCTTTCTCTAGCTGGCTAACCAGGTAGCTCCAAGAGTTGAGACAAGAGTAGTGCTGGAAATGGTCCCAGTAAGCAAGGAGGTAAAAAATGGTAGAGAGTACCCTATGGAGCTTACATTCCTGTAGGGGAAGACATAATAATGATCACACTGAAAAAGTAAAGGGGATAGCCTGGTAGAAGGTGAGGGGCATTGCATGCACCAGGGGACTGGGGTGAGTTATACCAACAAATTAGGTGGTCAGTGGAGGCCTCATTGAGATGGTAACATTTGAGGAGGGATTTGAATGAGATGATGGAATTGGCTAGGTGGGAATCTGGGAAAAGAGCATTCCAACCAGAGAGAACAGCCAGCACAGGGCCCTGAGGAGGTAGTGTGCCTGGTGCGTTTGAGGAGCAGCAAGGAGGCCAGTGTGAGTAGAGTGGAGAGAAAGGTATGGGTGTTACTATGCAGAGTAGTGATGCTACCTATGTGGAGGAAATGAGAGTGTGAGGGTGGATCACGTAAGAATTTAGATTTCACTCTGAGTGATGTGAGAACCAGTGGAGGTTTGGAGCAAAGAAGTGACATGATCTGACTTAAATGGCTGCTGCATTGACAATAGACTATCTATGCCTCATTCAGTATCTGGAAAAGACAGAAACCATAGTTAGCAACCTGGAGAATATGGTAAAAAAAATCTTAAAAGGGAAAAGTGAGAAGAAACCAACAGTATCCTTTCTCTGCTTGCAGACATCCAGTCCGCAATATAAAAATTGAGTGTATTGACTTCTCCAGGTAATTGGATGTTTCTAGTACTACACTGAAATTGCTTGTATTTCCTGAAAGCAACTTGAAAATTCATGGAGTTGCTTTCATACAGGGGCTAGGGAAGAACTAGCCCTGCTAAGCAAATTTAACGGGCGAATAAAGGGTTTCTCAACTTTAGCACTACTGATATTTTGAACAGATCATTCTTTGTTGTTAGGGGAGGGAGCCATCCTGTGCATCATAGAATGTGTAGCAGCATCTCTGATCTCTACACACAAGATGCTGGTAGCGCTCTCCTCCAGTTATAACAACCAAAACTGTCTCCAGACATTGCCAAATGTCCTCTGGGGGGCAGAGTTGACTCTGTTGAGAACTACTGGATTAAGAGAAGACAAAAATATAATAATATTGCTTTAGGATCATATGCTTCTTGTAACACCAGTTAAAATGGCCTGTAAAAGCCCTCTTTTCTCCTCAGTCTCCTTGGGCTCCTGCTAAGGTGCTCAGCCCCTCTCTTTTCACATGCTCTTTTCGTTCTTCATCTGTTCCCCCCTTTTCCCAGCTCCCGATCACCTCCTTCTAGGGGTGTCCTCAGAAACTCAGATTTTCTCTTACTTTATTATTATTACTTTTTGGTTTTATAAGTTTATTTGACATATCTGACAATCAGTGGTTAGTTCTCATCCACGTTGACTATCTGTAGATTTTTGAAAGTGGTAACAGGTACATAGGCAACCAAAGTATACAGCTTGTTTGGTGAATCTTCATCCTCGTTATGTTTACTGGACAACCGCGTGTGGATACAGTATGGGACACTCTTTATTCCTGTGGTCCAGACAGCTTTGTTGATCCTGGTATTAACACATGCATCTGGAGTCCCCATCTCCTTCATGGCAAATTTCTGTTGATGCTATATTCTCGGGTCACCAACTCGTTGATGGCAGAACAGCCCTTCTTCTTCTTGCCACTCTTCCTTGTGGGAGCCATTCTGCTGGGCCCAAGTTGGAAAGTCCTCTTACTTTATTACACAGTGCAATTCCACTCTCTCTTTGTCTCTTAGGAGCCCAGAAGGTTGGGGCAGTGCTTGTGTGTGGGTGCATGTGCATGTGTGTGTGTGTGTGCATGTATATGTGTGATGTGGGGATGTGGGATGGGCATGTTATTGTCTTTAGTTCAAAATACCTCATCAAGTTATTTCTTTAAACAGACAGCCATATCTACTGGAAAGCAATCATGCCAATCCTCAGGTAGAAGCTGCTGCAAATGTTAGAAGTTTTAAATAGGAAATCTTCCTCTGGCAACCACCCTGCCCCAGGTACACACAGGAATTATGGAAAATGAGAGAGTAAATTCCAGAGCAGGGGCTTGATGCTCTGCTTTTAGAGGTGCTGTCTATAAGTGTTATACATAATCAATAAAAACTTTCACCTCTTATTGATAAAACATATGTATCAATCAGACATGAAGGGATGTGAACTTTCTGAAGTACAAATCAATGGATTAAAAGTAGCCAGTCAAGGCCGGGCGCGGTGGCTCACGCCTGTAATCCTAGCTCTCTGGGAGGCCGAGGCGGGCGGATTGTTTGAGCTCAGGAGTTCGAGACCAGCCTGAGCAAGAGCGAGACCCCGTCTCTACTAAAAACAGAAAGAAATTAATCAGACAACTAAAAATATGTAGAAAAAATTAGCCGGGCATGGTGGCGCATGCTTGTAGTCCCAGCTACTCGGGAGGCTGAGGCAGAAGGATCGCTTGAGCCCAGGAGTTTGAGGTTGCTGTGAGCTAGGCTGATGCCACGGCACTCACTCTAGCCGGGCAAAAGAGTGAGACTCTGTCTCAAAAAAAAAAAAAAAAAGTAGCCAGTCAAATAAAATCATATTAAATATACTATCTTATGCTGATGTACAGTGCATAGATTTTATCATCTCGCCTTACTTTGATTTCTACCAATAAGAAGACAAAGGAAAGATTTAAAAAGTATGTGGCATTAAAAATGATAGGCATTTGTCAGGTAGGGTTTTGTGAGTTTTTTTAACCACTTTTTGAGAAATTACTGAGAGAGATTGGTTTTAGCTGCCCTCTTCGTTTCATTAGAAATTTCTCTATTGATAGCATGGACATCATAGAAAGAAATCTTTGGTCAAATTGTAGTCTAAAGATCAGGAAAACATTCTGTTTCTTAGGCCTCCATATAAATACTATTAATAACTTCATTTTACCTTCAGGTATTATGAGTCATACTTGCTTTTAAAATGTACAAACAATCCTCTTGGTATTTTTCATGGATTTTTTCATCTTCTGATTCTTCTTTTTATCCTTTGAGGTAAAAATCCTCAAAGAAATGTCTTTCAAACTCCAGGCTAGTACACTATGCTGTAGTTTATTTTGAGTACCTTCAATCAAAATTCTTTCTATTTTAGTCACACAATCCATTCTTTTCCTTATAACAGTAGATTTCAACCATCATAAAAATGCTGTCTGCTTGATTACTGTGTACCCATTTTAAAGGATGTTTTTAGTGGCTGAACTGAATGGTCAGCCATATGGCAAAAACCAATTGGTGTGTCTGTATGTGAGTGTGTGTGTGTGTGTGTGTGTGTGTGTTTGCATGTGTGTGTGTTGCTATTTTGTGACTTGTTGGCTTCTTTTTGACTTCATCAGTCTGAAGTGCAAACAATAGAGTTCAGAGTCATGTCCCAAAGTATAGCAATTGGACTCATACCTTCCAGGAAGTCTAATCTGCTCCCTTTCCCCCACCCCCTAATTCTTTAGAGATAAAATTAAAATTTCTGTTCATCAAAAGATACCTTAAATAAAGTGTAAAAGACAAAATTAAAACTGGTTGAGATAATTGCCATGCATATAATGGATAAAGGACTGGTATCCAGTATATATGAGGAGCTTCTATAAATCAATAAGATAAAGACAAATAACCAATGGAAAAATTGATAAAAAATACAATGGGCATTTTATAAAAAAGGAACTACATATGGTCAATAAACATATATAAAGAGACATTCAACCTCATTAGCAATCAGACAGATACAAATCAAGGCTAGTTTTCACTATTTTTGGACTTTATATGTCACAAATATGTGTGATAAAACTACATGACTATACACATATTTATAAGAAGGGAAGGGTAAACACAATATTCTAAATTATGTTTATTCAGAGAGGAGGCAGAATTATAAAATTTGGGAGGCACGCATAGTTAGATGTAAATTGCATGTAATATTTTTGGGTTTTGTTTGTTGGCGGGTTCATTTGTGCTCATTACATTACTTTAAAAAATAGGTGATGGCTAGCTAAGTAGCAAGCTATGTTTGGACCAAAGATTTTGGTGAATTATAAGCCAAAGATAATGATGATTCCAATTCTGTGCAACTGAGATGCTTAAAAGTGACTTGGGATGGGGAGAATAAAACCTTTCTTAAAACAATTTCAAAAGCTTAAACTGGTAGAGGGCTTGTAAGCTAAAAGAGCTTATATTAGTCAGGATGGAGAAGATTATGCTGGAATAATAAATAAACCTCAAATCCCCAAATCCCAATGATCTACTACAACAAAGGATTATTCTTCTTGTTCACAGTATGCCCAGTGTGAATCTATACTCAGGACCCAGGTTGGTGGAGGCTCTACCATCTCGTAGCTGCGCTATCACAAACACTCTGACTCTGATGATCACAGTAGGGGATGAAAACACTGGCAAGTCTCAAACATGAAATTAAATGTTTCAGTTTGAAAGTGACTCATGTGATTTATGCTCACAGCCCATGATTACAACTAGTCTATGACCTTGACTAACTGCAAGGGAAGTGTGCCCCAAAGGAGAGAACAAAATTTATGTAAGCACTAGTCTTTATTACAGAGCTGTTTTCAACAGAGACACAATAGCAATGCTCTCATGTCTAGATGACAAAGTATGACAGACCAGGGTAAGGAATATGCTCTTCACTTCTGCATAGGATGGCTTCTATGCATTGAGAGCCCCAGAGAAGCTAGCTCAGCTGTGCACTCTGGAGAATTTTAAACTTTGGATGTCCATGCAACACACCACAGAGATCTCCAGGAATACTTGGGTTAGGCATTGAATTGAAGAGGATGAAGGTCTTGCATTGACCTTCATAAGCAAGCATCAGAGAGAATTGAGGGTTATTATTACTAATGTGAGCACATTTGCATCACAGACAAGTAAAACTCAGGCAAACACCAGTTACATTCAGACCATTGCAAGTTATGCAGTGCTAGCGTTTGCATTGCCTCATATTTCTCTCAGCTTGCTGTGAGAACAAATGTTAAATCAGAGCTACCTCCAAAGTCACCAGGGGTGACTATGAGTTCAGTGTGAAATCAAGACTCCTCTATCTTGCTCATTTTCTTTTCTTCAGGAATCCTCTGACATTTTAGCAATTGCCAAACTCCTTTCTTTAAGCACGCTTAGAGTTGGACATAAGTTATAAAGTGTATTCTGGCACCAGGCTCCAGCCGACAAAATCTCTGATGGGAGATATCTATTTGGCTTCTCTCAGGGTGTACTGATATGAAAGTCTTATTCATCAGTTCTCCCTGCCTCTTTGGCAACTGGCTCCTAGGCAGAACATAAGCTATGCTCGCATGTGAGCATAGACAGCAAAATGGATTCGTCAGTATCGATGACCTCATGTGAGTCTTCTACAGCTTAAGCCCTAGAGTCATCCAATATAGGTCAGCCCCCTTTTCTCTCTCCCTCCTACACACCCTGGGATTCCTTTTTACTGCAGCCACAGCATATTCTACATTGAGAGAAGGTCTGCAGGGTGGGATGCTGTCTCCCAGATCATTTCCAGGAAAACACCATAATAAAATTCCCACCTAAAATAAATACAGCAGATCACTTCAGGAGAAGAGATCAGAGATAGAGAAAACAGTAAATATTGGGAAGTTACAAGAACTGATGTTGTATCAGTCAGTTTCCTTCAGAGAAATAGAACCACTGAGAGATATATATTATATATATTTACATTAATATATAAAGTATGTGTTTATACATAGTGTACACATACTTTTATAAATTATACACATGCACGTGTACATACACATACATCCATATATATATTTAAGGGATTTATTACAGAGATCTGACCTGACAAAATCCTGTGGCTGGTTTAGTAGTTCTTGTAAGGCTGCTGTTTTTGCCTCTGATGTTGGAGCTTGACGTCTGCAGGGCAGGCAGTTGGGAAGGGAAGATGGATGTAAGTTTGGGGAAATCACGAGCAGGCTGAAACCCACAAGCATGAGCTGGAGCCCCATGAGGACAGAGGGAAATCTGTGTCAGTTCTTGTTGCTGCTGACCTTGGTGGTGTGGGTGTCCTGAAAAAGTTGGCATTCTTCATCCTAGAGCTAAACACACACACCTGACCCAGGAGTCAGAGACGCTGAATGAGACCTAGAGGAAGGTGGAGCAGTTGCAGCTAATGCTGTGAGTTGGTTGGTCAGAGACAACGTGTGTGAGCCAAAAAATGGCCACCGTTTCTCTTCTGCCTTCCACCTCTCCTGAGACTTTCTCTCATGGCCCACTTTAACCAGAAACATGCAGGGAAGGGAAGTCTGGAAATGTAGTTCAGCCTAGCCAGGTTGATATAACAACACTACAAATGCATTCCCTGATATGAAATCCCTGGCTTTATTGATGGAAAACACCAGAAGCAGCCACGCCCTCAAGATCGGTTTTATTCCCCCTGGAAAACCTCAGAAAATATCCTTGAGCTTCTGGATCACCTAGACTTTTTCCTTTGTAGGATTGTACTCTCAAGCCTGAAACGATGGTTAGAACTGCACGAAGGGGTCTCCCTGCAGCTTGGTCAGTCTCTTCTAGTTGACCCTCAGCCACACATAAGGAAGACCAGCTTTAGTTCAGATTAGTTCAACTAACATCTATTGAGCTTCTCTGCGTGCCACACACTGTGCTGGGTACTTTGGGCGATGTTGATGAACCAGGTCCTTGAGGTACTGTCATAGCAGGAGAGGTAGACACAAAGAGAAACAGGCATGCAACATGCTCAATGGCAAGGTAAAAGAATGCAGGGCGTGCTATGGGAGTGGGAAGGAGGGCAATGCAGCGCTTGAGATGGTCTTAAAGAATGAGTGGGAGTTCTCCAGGCAAAGAAAAGTGCAAAGTGTATAGCAGGCAGGATGTCATAAGCAAAGGCCTTGAGCTTTCATTCAATGGGTATATGATGGACATTCTTAGAAATTAAGGTATTATAAAAGCATGAAGTGGGTAATGGGGAGAGGCAGAAGATAAAGCCAAGTCATGGGAATTGCATCTGCTATACTAAGGAGCTCGAACTTTATTCTTTGGAGATGCTCTCAGTGAGTGATATATTCAACAGGAAATCCTACTAAATAGTTCAAACAGAAAAGTTTATTGGTTTTCTGCAACAAAAAGCCTGGGGGTAGGAAACCCAGATTTGGTACGACAACAAAACCATATTTTCCATTACATGGGCTCTTTCCATGCTGAAATCCTTAGCGCCGTCCTCATTGTCCTAGGATGGCTGTTGCTGCACCTCTAGGGTTCATATTCACATCCTGGAAGGGCTAAAAAGGGGAAGGAGAAAGGGCATAGCCCTTTGGAGAGGCTCCACCTTTATATTTGGAAAAAGAATCCCTCCCCATGGCTTCTGGCTATACCTCATTGGCCAGAAATTTGTCAGATGGGCTCGCCTTGCTGCTGGGGAGCTTGCACATGGGGGATCTCTGGAGTCCTGCAACTTGCCTGCATTCTCCTTCTCTTGCTGCATCGTATCCTTTATCTTGAAGTAAAAGCCTTACATGACCATGCTCTGTGGACTCTGGTGAGTCCTTCCAAATACCTGAAGTTGGGGAATATTGGCAAAATCTGAAGTCTTTACTACCATGGCTCGGAAAGCCTTCCTGATCTGCCCCCCTGTCACTTCTCTGACTTCATGTCCTCCTACTTCATCTCCCGTTCTCATTCTGCTCCAGTCACCTTGGGACCTTTATTGTACTGAAACATCCCTAGCATGCTCCAGCCTCGTGTCTTGGCATTTTCGGTTTCCTCTATTTAGAACTCTCTTGTTTAGGTATCTACAGGGCTCCATTTCACCCTCCTGTAAAGTCAGAAAGAACGTTCCAGACTGCACCTTCTAAAGTGTAACCTCACCCCTGTTCTTTTGTTTCCCTTGCCTTGTTTGTTTGTTTTCTGTCTCCCCAGATTAGAATATAAGCTGCACAAAAGGAGAGATTTCACCCACAGCTAGAACAGTACCTGACACATAATAGATGCTCGATAAATGATTGTTGAAGAGATAAACAAACAAAGAGAGGTGCACCTTCATTTGAAGAAGGAGGGTCAAATAGCCCTTTTGTTTTCTGGGAAAGACTTCAAGAAAAAAGCAAAATATCAGGAGCTACGAGAGTTGGGTAAAAGGGGAAATGTGGTGAGCCAGGAAGTAGAGGAGATGATTCAAAAGTATGAGGTATTGAATACCCCCAAGGAGAGGGCTGAGATCAGTAAACAAAGCTTTGTGTGGAATGCAAGCTGACAGGTTGAATCAACTCCTTATTGGGCTTTTCTCGGGTTTATCGAACATCTCAGTGTATTTTTAATTAGTCAGAAATGTTAATGGGGTGTGTGTGTGTGTGTGTGTGTGTGTGTGTTTGTGTGTGTGTGTGTGTGTGTGTTGCATTGGCTTTTCTTAGATTGAACATTAGATTTGATATGAACTTGGTCTTTCCTTTAAAATAACCGCTATCCATGTAGCCTGAAAATTGATTTTGTAATGGAAGTCTATGCTCAAAATGAGGATGAGGATGGAGAAACTTAGATCAATAACAGATCCTTGTGTTACTTGTTATTCACAAAGGGACTCTTTTTTGTCTTATGCTAGGGGGGCTCTGTGTGTGTGTGTTTGTGTTTATTGAGGAGGAATGTTGTTGGGAATGAAGAGACTAAAATATATATAAACTATATAAAAGCATATAAAAATAAGCACACTCTCTTGAGGATAAAAGCTACAACTTTATAGAAAGGAAATCTTCCACTTTAAAATGTCAGATACACTTCAACAGGGCAGAATCAATGCACAATTGTAAAATAGTTTATCTCCAGGTTCTCAGAGCTCTTAAGGTGACCTGATAAGGTCAGGCAGGGAATTAAAGAAGTTAATAAAACCATTTTCACCAAATATTAGGCACCTCTTTGGAGGTTTTGTTCTGTTTTGCTTGGGAAGAAATATTTTTGTTTTGCTTCTTTGATCATTTATTTAAACTCATTTATTTGTCTTTGAATTGCTAATCTATGCACATGGTAGAAAATTCAAGATGTATAAATAGTAGAGTGAAAAGGCAGACAGACTCCTCACCACGATCCGCCCCTCAATGACCCAGGGTGTGTGTATTTCTAAATCTTGCTTTTTTCACTTAACAATTTATTTTGGAGATAATTCCATGTCAGAACACACAGAATTGTTCTGTTCTCTCTTTTCAGGATTGCATAGGGGATTATGACTGTTAATAGGAAAGTTTCTCTTTCTTCACCTAAAGAAGAAGTCAACTAAGATGGAACCAGCAATACAAAGAATTAAGATCTCACAGGGAGAGATTGCTAAGTGTGTGACCTTCTTGGAAGTTTTCCAAACTCCTTCCAGAAATAGGATTGCCAGATAAAATACAGACACCCAGTTAAATCTGAATTTCAGATAGACAAAGAATATTTTTTAGTACATGCAATATTTGGGAAATACTTATACAAAAATTATTTGTTGCTTATCTGAAATTCATTAGGACATACTTACAGTAAACAATGATTTGTTGTTTATCTGAAATTCAAATTTTAATGTTGATTTTGTATTTTAATTGTCTAAATCTGGCAACCCTATGTGGAACCCACCTGTCTATTCCTTTGTGAATAGAGCTAATCTTAACCTAAAACTCCACAGTAATGAGTTGGTGTCTGTTAAAGCATAGAAATATTGCTTCTTAAATATCATGGCTATGAAAACAAGCTCAAACTTTAGGCTTCAATATTCCTCTTAATTGCTTTTCATAATCTGCAGGAAAAGTAATGCGTTCCTCAAGTGTTTTAGATAATGCTCTGGACTAAGACTGTTTAGCATATTGCCCTCAGCAGTCAAAAACTGTATTTAAGGTGTATCTCAAATGTTATAATCATATATTTGAACCTTGAGATGAATTAATTTCAAGGAAAGTTTCCTTGTATTGCTTACGTGACTTTTTCAAAATGAAGTATTGCTGTTAAAAAAAATTAAATCAGATTGTAATTACTAAACTAAATGTCCTTTTGGAAAGTTAAATATCAACCATGTAAAATTCATATTTTGTTTTCTTTCTTTTTTGTTGTAGCATATTATGGGGGACCTGATCAAATTAAAAAGCTTCTGCACAGCCAAAGAAACTATCATGAGAGCAAACATATTTTGTTTTCTTAAGCCCTTTGGGGAACAGAAAATCAGTGCAGAGTGGTGCAGAATGGACTACCTTTAGATTATTTTCCTTACAATCAAATAGATGTACAACCTTCTCTACTCTACCTGACTTGGAAGCAGTGACTGTTCTGTGGTCCAGGAATGCCTTCTGGAATAAATTCGGATCTTTCAGGTATATGCTTGCCCTTAGTTTGTGTGTCTACTGATGGAACTTTATTTTTTCTCATCTTAATAGAAACAAGATCTGAAGGATCTTGGCAGGTATTGTCTAACTTTGGAAGGTACAACATATTTTTTTTTTTTTGAGACAGGGTCTCACTCTGTTGCCCTGAGTAGAGTGCAGTGGCATCAGCCTAGCTCACAGCAACCTCAAACTCCTGGGCTCAAGTGATCCTCCTGCCTCAGCCTCCGGAGTAGCTGGGACTACAGGCATGCGCCACCATGCCCAGCTAACTTTTTCTATATATTTTTAGTCGTTTGGCTAATTTCTTTCTACTTTTACTAGAGACGGGGTCTCGCTCTTGCTCAGGCTGGTCTCGAACTCCTGAGCTCAAGCAATCCTCCCGCCTCGGCCTCCCAGAGTGCTAGGATTACAGGTGTGAGCCACTGCGCCCAGCCTGGTACAACATATTGAAGAAAACTAGCCCTGAAAAATGTTTTACATCCTGTTTTAAACAAGAGGTGCTCAGTCAGGCCTAGTCCACAGAGAGAAGAGGGTGGTTGTTCTTTCTACATCAACATTTCCTTTTAACATTAAAATTCAAGGAGTAAGTTAATGATATGCATCCATAAGTATTGGGGGGAAATGTAGTAGTGTCTACAGTTTCCTCTGAAATGATTCAAAAATGAAAATGAAATTGATTGATGGATGGTCACATAATAAACTAAATAAAGCACAATATTAGTGCTAGGGAGTGAGTATACAGGTATTCACTATAATATTCTTTTAACTTTTTTATATATTTGAAAACTTTCATAATAAAACGTTCAGGAAATAAAATTTGAGAAGTGTACACCAAAGCACTAGAGAAACCAGCGCACTTACACAGAACCATCTTGGGCAAGCTACTTCACCTTTCTGTGCCTTAGTTTCTTCAACCTGTAAAATCCTACTGCTACTGCATAGGATCATGTACTCCGTGAAATAACCTCCATAAAGTATTTTCCATGATGACCAGTTCATGATGCTCAGTATACGTTAGCTATTATTAGTAGTATGGAAAGGTTGATGTCTCAATCTGTTCAGGCTACTATAGCAAAATACTTTAGACTGAGTAATTCACAAACAACAGAAATTTATTGCTGCCAGTTTTGGAGGCTTGGGAAGTCCAAGATCAAGTGTCTGCTTGCTCTCTGCTTCATAGACGGCATCTTGTTGCTGCATCCTCATGTTGCAGAAGGGACAAGCAAGCTCCCTCACATCTCTTTTATAAAAGCATTAATCTTGTTAAGGAGGGCTCAATCCTCATGATCTAATTACCTCCTAAAGACCTCACATCTTAATACTATTGCATTGGGCATTTGATTTCAACAAATGAATATTGGGGAGACACAAATATTCAGAACATGGCAGTTGGCCTATGAGCTGTGTCATGGCCCAGGAGGAAGATGAAAGTGCATCAGGGAAGGCTTCCAAATAAGGTGACTTGAACTTGGTCTTGAAGGATGTGATGGAAATGAATTAATGGAAAGAAGTTCATCATAAGCAGTAAATGACAGAAAAAAAGAGAAATGGAAATAAGAGGGTAATAGGACAGAACACAGAAGCAAGATGTGGGTGAGAGTCATGGAGGAGGCTGGCCTGGCTGGTGTTTGGAGACTAGAGTAGACTCTGAATTCATTTGGATCTAGATTAGTTCTGTCATATTTCTTGTAATGTTAGACTCAAAGGTTCAAATTGTATAAGAAAAGAAGCTCCAAGGCCAGGCACAGTGGCTCATGCCTGTAATCCCAGCACTTTGGGAGGCTGAGGTAGGAAGATTGCTTGAGGCCAGAAGTTCAAGACCAGCCTGGGCAACACAGCGAGATCCTGTCTCTGTGAAAAATAAAAAAACATTAGTGTAGTGGCGTGCACCTGTATTCCAGCTACTCAAGAGGCTGAGGCGGGAGGATTGCTTGAGCCCAGGAGTTCAAGGTTGCAGTGAGCTACGATCACACCATCGCACTTCAGCCTGGGTGACAGAACAAGAGCCTGTATCAAAAAAAAAAAAAAAAAAGGAAAGAAAAGAAGCTGCAAACATAACTAAACGCCACCCTGGTTTTTGAAGCCAAGATGTGGGACTTGAATGAGTTCTTTCTCTGTCTCTAGTCCAAGGATAAAAAGAAAGAAAATAAAGAAGTAAACCTAAGAATCAACATATGCTGGGTAGAAATCAGTTTCATAACTTTTCCAAAATTTTGAAATTTCCCTTAAAAAAATTGTTAGTTTTGTTCCTCTGTGCCATGCTCACCATTGTCCTTCTCTCTCTCTCTCTTTTTTTTTCTACTTTGACTTTTTACAATTACTACATACTAAAAACAAGGCTTCCCTTCCTGTCTAGGCAGAGAGACCTTTGTCTCTGCAGAGGGGAGCCATTATTTATCTCTATGATGCCTTGAAATCATTGGGGATGGAAAGGGCTGACAGAGGTGCCCTTGAGTGCATGATCTGTGGGCAGAGAAGCCTGGTGATGCCTCGAAGCCCTGCCCTCCCTTCTGCCCAGAATAGCTCCAGGCCGGGAGAGGGTGGCAGGAGATGGCAATGATGGTAGGGTTGCACCAACCTTTGATTGCCCAAGTCAGACTCCATTCACCATTTAAACCAGAGTGAACAATTTGAAAATCTAATTTCCATCTGAGGCTAATCCTCTGGGATCCAAATATTATAATAGATCCTGAAAATAAGATGACTTTGCTATTAAAAATATATTAATACAAGTTGACTTTCTTGGAACCTTTTGCAGCTCAGCATACCTGGCCAGAATTCTGTATGTGCTGGCCTGTTACTACAATGGAAGATTCATCAACATTTCTTCTGTGGCACTCTAAACAAGGTATTTATTTACCTTGTGAATATAGAAGGCATGATGCTCTTGGGTCTGTGAATACTCAGTTTTATAATGAAGTGCAATGCTTTATCCTTTTTTTTGTTTTTCCTTTAAAGGTTGGTAAACATGACCTTGAGCTTCTTATGCAATAGGCCTAAGCAAAAAAAAAAAAAAAAAAAAAAGGTATAAATAAAGAAATGCTTTCTTCGGCCACACTGAGAGGGCCATTCTGTATATATATGTGTATTATTTTTGGCTGGGATTGACAGTAAGCTCTAGATGAATCCAGAGAAAGAACAAAGACTATAATTGTTCTAAAGAACTAAAAAAAAGAGTTGACGCTATAGCCAAATTCCTTTTTAGCAATTGTATCTTGCAGAAAATTTATATTGCATTATTAAATAGAAGACAAATGATATGAATTTACTATGTTTTCCAGTGAAGCATTCCTTAACACATCTAGACTGAATGACCCATTAGAATTTCGTTTACTAAGGGTGGTCTTAGATTCTCATATAGGAGAGGTCTCATTTTTCTACTTCCAGAAAATCCTGTTGGGACAAATGAAGTAGAAAGTATCAAAGTGAAGTAAGTAAAGAAGACAGAGCCTAAAGACAGGACTCTCAAGTCTCAGTATCCACAATAAAACTGTGGAGGAGCTTCCATCTTATATAAGGTCTGGGATTGGCTCAAGACCTTCAGTTGTTCAGGGAATCTACGTGGAGCCTCACAAATTCTAGCAGGAGAGAGAACAAGTAAGTCCTTCCTCTTTTGTCTTGCTCCTTTCCATTCCAAGATAATGCTGGTTGGGTAGTGCAAAGCTAGAGATCTTTCGAGCGAGGCTCTACAGGATCTTTTGCAGAGGATCTTTTGAACCCTTTCCCCTGATTCAAGCTTCCTCCTAAACAGTGCATGTTTGGGTTTGGGCTGAGAGTTTAGAGAACACTACTTCTAATCCTTCCTGTGTGGACAGTGAGTAAATTTGTTGGATTCTGCCTGAAGAACTGATTCAGGCTCTTTCTGCATAATCATGAGGCAGAGCTAATCCTGCCTCTAGTCAATGTCAGCAAGTCCCTGACTAAATTGTCAGGTTCAAGGAACAATCACCTGGATCTGGGATCATGTTTCAAGACTGGATTGGAAACAATGAGATCAAGATTTACCGTAAAGAAGAGGAACTGAGTTTGTGAGCATGGAAGGGAACAGTTGTAGATGGAAAGGTATCAAAGACTGTCGCTCACGGATATATGTGAAAGCCGTTACATAGAAACCCATTTGCTAGGAGGAAAGTATTGGAGTCAGGCATTGCCATTATCATCAGAACTGGGTCAAATTATATGTCCCCTGTGGAGGATAGACTCTAATAACACCTCTATAGTAATCATGATGATGACAATGATGATACCAATGTCCATGGCAGCTTCTTATGCTTGGTTGGAAAATAGTAAGCACTTCATAAACGAAATCAGTAAATCATTAGTGTTATCCATTATATGAATAATTTTTAAAGTATTTTATTTAGCAATCAAGACAATAGAGAGCAACTGGGATTCTTATCTGAAAGAGATTGTTCTGAGACAACAACTGGTAGCACATTAGTAGTATGCCCGCAAAGCATAAAAGACTCCATTTAGGCCCGGGTCTACTGAGAACTTTGCAATATTTAACTGTAGTTATTGGGCTTGGGACATTGCAAAAGTAGGTGTTTGATAAACAGGTTGGTTATCAGCCATCTCTTACATGACATTTCAGATCTTTTCTATCTTAACTGCCACTTGTTCCTCACAATCACTGCTTCATTGACCAACTGCTCATCAACACAACCTGGTAATGCCTTACTTCATGCCCACTGTGCCTCTATTGACTCCTGCCTGGAGCTTTCTTATTGATACAGAGGTGGGAGACACTATGAGACATGGGACCAACATGTATGATGCCCATGTATGTATGGCGTATCACATGAAAGTCTGGGAAAGTTAACGATTCATAGGTCAAATTTGACCAGTGGAAAACAGAAGCAGGTGAATGAATTCTTCTCCTTTCCTCTCCCCAAATGGCTTCTCTGATCACCTTAGGGATGGAACATTCCTTAGCACTTGATACAGAGGAATAGCCTGCTTGATAAACCACCCCCACAGTGGTTCTCCCTCATTCCTGGCCTTTCTCTCCTATTACCTCACTCCTGCTTCTCTTGGGTTAAGCTCCTTAATAAATAATAGCACATAAGCCTTTTCCATAGACTTGCATTATGTGGAACCCAGGTCAAAACATTTGGCATATGAATAATTTTTATTTGGCAGGGATCCCCTGATCAGCTAAACTTCAGAGTTCCTCATTTGAGCATTTCTTTCCAAAATATGTATATTCTTACTGGCTTGTCTTACTTTGCTCATTTTGGAGTTAATTGGGATTATGTAATTCAATATATTTTTATATATTGAAAATAAGGAAAGCTAGTTTAGGCATAAGACAATCACCAAAAGACAAACTTGAATGCTTTTCAGTAAATGATATAGTTGAGCTGTGATTTGCACAAAGGCATAAAATGCCTAATTTGCATATATGCAGCAGTATGCGATCATGCATATACACACATAGCTCTGAATTCAAAGGGAAACATGAACCAGAATGTTAGAAAACAGTCACTGCAAGCTGTCAAAGGATAATAAGGTAGTATTAAGAGCCATAGAGCAGAGAGACAGGTAAATAAAAAACTGCATTCATATCCATTTTAAAGAGGCTACTTGTGTGAATGGGGATAATATATTGAGAGAAACTTAATTAACTTTGAAGTCTCTGAAGTAGCAGAGATGTTTAATGAATGTTTTGGCATACTCAGAATTGATTGAGGAAGTCTTCTCTCTTGAAAATTTCTTGGGAAATCACAATGTATCCTTAACAAATAAATGAAATACCAAGAAAAAGAATCATATAATGCTTGAAATTCTAGTGTAATTTATTGAATAACGCCATGTGAGGGCTTTGAGAGAAAAATTATCTCTCTCTGGCAGTTAGTTTATCTCGTCATTTCTGAAGAACTCTGGAAATGGAGTTCCTGCCCTCAGATGACTCCAGCCTCAATGGAAAAAGAGGCGCAATGTTTAAAGAGTTAACCCAAACAATGCAGCAACAATTCCACTTAATTTGAAATCATTTCCATTGATTAAAAAAGTGGGATATGATACTATAAGTTTGAGTAAAATTAGGGGAAAGTTTCCTGGGAAACAACGTAGATGTGATCTACTTTTGAATTTTATATCTTCTTACATAGATTGGCAAATAAGACTAAGAATTTTGGTTTTCCTAACAGCAAGAAAAAAACATGACTACATACTAACTAAAGATCCTTTCGTGAGCCACTGGTCCCCAGTGGTCCCCAGTACTCGTTGTTGAAATGTTTCTCTCAGTTTGAAATCCTATAGCGGTCCTGCCACCACACTCAGGATAAAATATGAATGTTTGGCATGGCATATGATGCCCTCACCATTTCCTCCTTACTTACACTGTGTTGCTCCCATTGTCTGTAATCTTTTGTGCTCCTTTTTCTCTTCCTGAGTTCTCTTCCATCTTAAAAGACTCATCTTGCCCTGTAGATTTTGATGATCTTGGTTTTGAATTGTCTATGGAATTGTTTGTTTTGCTTTTCATCCACCTCTTAAGTAAATTATTTTTCAATTTCCAAGAGGTTAGATGCTTTTTATTTGTTTGAACTTACACTATTGCTTTCCAGTTGTTAAACTTATATTCCGATAAAGATGACATTCTTGTGGTCAGTCTCATTGTTTTTTATTTTGAAACTGCCTATGTAATGAGAATCATTTAAAAAGCATTATTGTAAATTATGCATTTATTATATTTATAATTTAGAGTAATATTGTCAGGCCAAAGAACCTCAGAGTCATTCTTGACTCTTTTTCTTCCCTTTTACACCCTGCATATCTGATACTCCTGGAATCCCACTGTTTTGACTTTCAAAATACATCCAGAATCTAGCCACATCTGTCACCACCACCTGAGTCCAAGCCTACATCAGGCCAGACCTGGGAGTAGCCTTGAAACAGGGCTTTCTGCTTTTGGTTTTGCACCCTGCATATAATCAGACTCTTCATGAAGCATCCATGACTTAGATAGATGGTAAGTCGTCTGGACTCCAAATCTTTGGTAGTCTCTCATTTCATTCACCATCAAAGCTCAAGCCCTTAAAACTCCACCAAGGCCACAAACAATCTCCCACTGCCCAGACCCCTCCTCCCTTCAATGGCATCAGCCCCCCACTGGGCGCTCCTGCCCGGTGCTCTTGGTCTAGAATGATTTCCCTGACTTCCATAAGGCTCCCTCCTGCACTTCCTTCAGGTCTTTGCTCAAAAATACTACCTTCTCACTGAAGACTTTCTGAGCACTCTTTTAAAAATTGCAACTTCAGTCCTCCAAACACACACAGAACTGCTCTCCACTCCTTTCCCAGCTTATTTTTTCCAATTTTGCTTATTGCTGTTTTACATGCAAAATATCTTACTTACCTGTTTGCCTATTGCTGGGTGCCCTGTGTCAGAACATATTCCTCATTAGGGCAAGGATTTTTTTCTCTTCTGTTCACTGCTGCATATCCTGTGATGAGATAGTGCCTGGTATGTCACAGGTACTCAAAATATTTGTTCCCTAAGGGAGTGAAGAATAAAAGAATCAAAGAATAAAGGAATTCAGTGACATGAAGACATTCTCATAAATACAATGTTAAGTCAAAAATGTAGACTTACAATTTTATTTCTAGCGTAAGCCCAGTTGTGTTTACTGCACAAAGGTGTATCCATAGGAGAAGGCTAGAAGAATAAAGTTGATAGTTATTATCTTCAAATGGGGCATTCTTTCGTATTTCGTGTATTTTCAAGATTTTCTACAATCAGCATTGTAACTTCACAATCAAGAAAAAAATCAAATTTTATTTTTTTAAAAGAAAATTATGATAGTAAAAACATAATTCCAAAATAATTTATTATTATTTTTTTAATTGAGGGGCTTTGTTTTCATACTCGGCTTCTTTACAAGGGACCCAGGATCCTGAGAACTCAGCTAACTCAATAGCCCTCCTTACCTTGCAATGGCCCCATTAAGAGATGCCTGTTGGGTGGCAACCTCCCCATATGTTTTCTCAATAAAGCAAAATAATTTATTCTTATCTTCATGATACCAGGCAATGGACTAAGCTGTCTTAATATCTCTTTCTCTCCTCCATCCCTAACTCTCCTCCATACTTTTTCTCCCTCTTCTGCTCTAACACAATGAGTAATTTGACCAAAAACCTCAAATCATTGGTCCTTTTGATGCTACAGAGTCCACACACTAAGGGAGTCACTTTTCATATTTGAGAGAATTGGAAATCCCATTGTAAAGACCATTTGAATGCTTCTTTTTTGAAGATCAGTTTTACTCCGACTGTATATTATGAATTTATTTTAGGTATTTAGATGCTCAAATAGTATTAAATGCCTACTTGGCTCATTCTTAAAAAATTAGTGTAAATTTGGAGATTTGTTCTTAGAATTACATGATTTCAACAAATATTTTCTTCAGCATTTGTGTTCTCCCAATGTGGACTAAATGTACACAAGTAAGATATATGGCTATGTTAAGTGTTAAACATAGTTTATAATCTTTTCCCCTTTCTACCTGGTTCTGTTCTTAGAATCACAGAAAAAAAAAACCCAGTAACTTTTATTTGGCCATTTTATTTTTGAATGTTTTTTTTTTTTTTATAGAGACAGGATCTCACTCTGTCACCCAGGTTGGAGTACAGTGGCATCATAATGGCTCACTGTAACCTTGAACGCCTGGGCTCAAGCGATTCTCCTGCTTCAGCCTCCTGAGTAACTGGGACTACAAGTGCATACCACCACATTTGGCTAATTTTTAAAATTTTTTGCAGAGATGGAGTCTTGCTATGTTGCCCAGGCTGGTTGCATTTGGCTTTTTTCTTTTTAAAAATCTCTTAAATAATTTTGATTGGCAAGGTTTAAAAAATTTGTGTGTGTCTATGTGTGTGTATGTGTGTGTGTGTTGTTATCGTTGATGTAGCATTAGCTGTCAGTTATGGAGACAGATTTAATTTTAGATCGTTGATTCTCAACTGCAGGTTATTTTGCCCCCAAGGGACATTTGGCAATGTCTGGAGAGACTTGGAATTGTCACAACTAGGGGGCAAGATTGCTGCTGGCCTCTAGTGGGTAGAGGCCAGGGATGCTGTCAAACATCCTGCAGTGCACAGGACAGCCCACAACAAAGAATTCTTGGACTCAAAACATCAGTGGTGCTGAGGTGGAGAAGCCCTGGAATCTGGATGAAGGGTGGATGAAAGCTGGCTTGGAAAGGACCGGCCACTCACCGAACACCCAGGAAAGAGGCCCTATTCTTAAACCATTTTCTGAGCCAACCATCTTATCCTTGCTTTAGCTTGTTTATTTTTTTGCTTAATAGTAGAGGAAAGTTTTTAATCACATCCCAGCCAGTTGCTGTAGCTGAATAAATGCATTGTCAGCTTAGGGCTCAGTTTGCAATGTCACCTCACATGTGGATTACTCTCAAGTGCCTGAGCACTGCTGGAGGCTGAGAAAGCAGCTGCCGACCTGAGCAAATACCTACAGAAACAAATCTCATTCAATCCAGCTATTTCGGCCCAAGGCGGACTTTGCTCTGCACAGCTTCTCTGTGAGACAGATGGAAATGGGTGTGGAAGGCAGTTTGGAAAGGGGCGGGCAGGGAGGGGAACCCAGGCACGCAGGGCGGCCCAGGAGGCAGAGGCTGGACCTCTCTCCCTACCTCATTGTTCACACCTGTCCATCCTCTCTCCATCTCTCTTTCTGCGGCCGCTCCTCCTACCCCCACCAGCCCCATCACAGTGTTTTAAAATTAACCATAAAAGGATGCAATGAGTTTTAAAGATCAGTTACAATAGCTATTAAGTGAAATTAAGCATTGTTTATTCTTGCCTTTCATTCATTTTCCAACCACTGTGAAACAAAAGGGTTTTAAAAGTTTATAGGCTTACTTTCCAAATCAAAGTTACCTTTTTGAAATTGAAATATCCCAGGCTGCTTCAGTCTATGAAGAAGTATATGGTCACATTTATGGTAATATCCAAATCTTTTCTGCCCTTCCTAGACCTTAGCCCTTCTTCAAAGGCTCTCCTAGTTATGTGCCCTAGTTCCTGGGGCAGTGTTTTACATGTGCCAAGGAACAAAGCTGACCCTGATTGGCTCTGGCCTCATCATGGCTGCCTGTTCCCACCACAGCCACTCTGGTCTTCACATGCTCTGGGGCTTCTCAGCTGGGCACAACTGCTACTGCATGGTCGCCATGACCTGCTGCAGCTGGGTTCCAGCGCTGAAGGGAAGTGAATGCCTTCTTTACCTCTCTCCATTAAACCTGGTTCAGGAACAGCCCAGTCTCATAAACTCTTTCATCAGTACAACTCTTTTGGCTTTTATGCCCAATGTCCCTCTCTAGTGAGGCTTGAAAGTACCCCATCTGGCCAGGTATGTGTTTGGATAGTAGATTATGGAGAGAAAGGGATGGGAAAAAACATCCCTTTATCTCTCCATCGACATTTTCCCCCCTCTTTCAGGGGTCACCTTATCATAAATTACCACCAAAAAAAGAAAAAACAAGTACCACTCCCAAAGCATATGAACTCATGAAAAGAGATATTTTGCAGATGGAAATCAATCATCTAAATATTCCCACTAACAGACAACTACACTGCACAACTCCTAGAGGTACAGTTTATATCATAGTTTATACCAATGGCGTCACTGGAATTGTGTAGTGTACAATCCAGTAGTCATACGCTGTGGACTTGTTTACTAAATCATCTAAATCCCAGCATTGATCCAGTGGATAAACCAGAATAGTACTATTCTTAGATGTAGACCTCAAATCATTAAGGATTCATTATACCAAAAATCAAAACAAAATAGTACAAATATATTGGCCAGAGCTTTATTGCAAGTTCTTACATCAATATCTGCTGAATATTATATTAATATTAAGATTGACTTTAATGAATATATATCCTGATGGGATTTCATGACACCTTAACTATAACTTAACTATAATCCTAACAGATGTGTTGGATAATAGCTCTGGGATTTTTCTAGTTTTTATGCTTTATATTCTGAAGAATTATTTTTCTCAGTGTTAATACTTTGAGGCACAGAATACATGATCTAATGTGGTCATCTTTATGGACAATTGCATGATCTACCCACAAGCATTAGCTTGATTTCCTCTCCTCAAGCCCCCAACAGCAGACTGAGTCTGGGGCTCTGCAGTGTGATGTTTGCTTTTCCTACTCTTGAGTTGGAGTTGACAAATAGAAATTGAAATAACATGCCAGGAGACTGTTGATAGGTGTCATATTTCTGGCTCAGTCTTCAGTTTAAAGCCTACACCATGACAGCACCTAAGTGAGGACTTAGGACTGGGAAAAGAAGAAATTTGGACTCTCCACAAGGATGTCAATCAGCCGGATATCTTGACAGGTTGGCATGTTATCTTGAATGAACGCATCATTGATCGATGTTCTAACATTGGATTGAGTTCCCTAACCACAGTCTAATCTCTTTTTAGGCCCTAGATTTCTTCCTAAAATTTGCTGTGTCAAAAATATTGTAGTCCAGATCATATTTTCTTACTGACTTAAGCATATATACACAAAATAATTTATCCCAAAAAATATAAGGAGAAAAATCCACAGAGGCCTCTCAGCATTCCAATGAAGAATATTTTCTTTTAGCTGGAAGAGGGCCATGTCCATCTCTCAAGTCATAATTCCAATGTACAGCAGCTCACATAACGTATGTGTTGGCTTTTAAAAGTATTCATGTATTTAAAGTTTGCCACACCGTTCACTCTTGTATTACTGGCAGTTATCACTCGCTGTAAAGTCTCTGGGGTATGTAAAATATCACACTGACTATGCTACTTTTTTCGTATGTAAACGTGACCACAAAAGCCAATAAAGCCTTCTGGGTATTTTATTTTTTATTTTACTTAATAGTAATGGGCTGAACCTTTACTTTCAGTTTTCTAATCCCACCTGTACTTTCTCTCATGGGGAACTTCATGCATGTTCTTCCCTCTGTTTGGAACATTCTCTACCTCATCCCCACCTTGTCACCCCACCAATTGCTAGGCTAACATTCTCTGAGCAGTGTTCCTTGATTCTTCATCACTGAATTAGAAACCCCTCCTATGATTCCAAAACATCCTGGAGTAACCCTTTTGTAGCGCCTTTGATATCAATTTGTAATGGTTTATTTCCTTTTTGTCTTCCCAATAGATTTCAAGCTTCTTCTTCTTTTTTTTTTTTTTGAGACAGAGTCTCACTCTGTTGCCCTGAGTAGAGTGCAGTGGCGTCAGCCTAGCTCACAGCAACCTCAAACTCCTGGGCTCAAGTGATCCTCCTGCCTCAGCCTCCTGGGTAGCTGGGACTACAGGCACGCGCCACCGTAGCTGGCTAACTTTTTCTATTTTTACTTGTTTGGCTAATTTCTTTCTATTTATAGTAGAGACAGGGTCTCGCTCTTGTTCAGGCTGGTCTTGAACTCCTGAGCTCAAGCAATCCTCCTGCCTCGGCCTCCCAGAGTGCTAGGATTACAGGCGTGAGCCACTGCACCCAGCCTCAAGCTTCTTGAGGGCAGAGACATCACATCTCTCATTCACTGCTGTCTGCCCAGCCCTAGCCTCATGTTGGGAGCGCACAAGTCACTCAATAAACATTTGTTGAATGAAGACTTAGATAATGAATTGGCAGGTTATCCATACCTATTTCTTATACCTAATGCTGAATTGCCAGTTGAAAATACAGCTCCTTACTTTCATTTTCCTTATCAAGTGGATATCTGAGAAATTTATCAAACAGGGATGCAGGAAGATGTTTTCTAATTTGCCTTATATCGGTATGGACATGGTCCTCCAAAGCCTGCTTTAATCAAAACAACAGATACTCAAATTGGATCACTGTCTTGATTCTGAACCTATAAATGGGAACGGTACTCAAGTTAAGGGCAGACCAATATAAGGATGTACGTGAATTTTTGTCAGCCCTGGATCTGATATCAGAGACACTCAAAGCCTCTGATAAATAGAAAACATGTTAATAAGAGTATAGTTACTAAAATTTTCTCTTTCCATTTTATTGAATATATAGCTAAATTATGACTAATTTAACCTGTGGTGGTAAGCAAATGAATCATTTTAGCTGTGACAGAGCATTGATAGTCTTATCATCATGGCTAATTTTTGGTATTCTGAGTTCTTAATTGCTTAATAAAACCATTATGACACTGTGACTCAACCATTTAAATTGAAAAAAAAAATTAAACCAACATTCTTAGAGTAATTCCATGAAAAAATGAAAGATGGCTTGCTATTAGTTTAAAAAAAATCTGACTTTAAGGAATAAAGAGAGAAAAAGAAATGCTTTTAGTATCCTATTCATTATTCTCAGAAACAAAATGGATTTCCTTTCAACATGTTAGAATAAAAATGGAGTTCTTTCTAAAATCATGACAAGTTTTATCTATGGGTATGAAATTTTAAATAAGAAGAGTAATAGCAAGGGATGGGTCTTCATCCAGTAACATGGAGATAAATGATTTTCCTAAGGGTATGGGAATGTAGAAAATGAATCATTGTTGAAAATGCTTAGGTTTGCAGCTCAGGAAGCCTGAGGATGGTAGTTCCCAGAATTTTTGTCACAGAGGGCATATTTTTATAGTAAAAATTCCATAAACTCTTCCCTACATGGATAACAGTGGTATTTCTAATGTCTGTTGATTAAATAAATCACAATTAAAAAGTAAAGATGATGTAAAACATTACTTGAAAATAATTTGCATTTAATTAATAACAAAGCACCTTTAATAAGTCTGAAAATAGTGGTTCAGAAATCTTTGAGGTATTATTTAACCAATTTACACACGTTTCATATGCATATGGATTCATGGACCCTTTGCAATAATTCCTAACTCTTGGAGTCAGTGATTGCAGGTTGGGAACCATGGTTGGAATTTACAAAAAGTTATCTCACTTTTATGAAAATTACTTCTAATATGCTGGATAGGACATTTTTGTCATTCCTAAAACTTCCTTTCTACTACTCAAATATATGAGATTGTTTATGATCATCTTTAACTCTTTTTCCCTAGTGTTTCAAACGTTCTAATTGTTCACTTTTATTGGACTTTAAATGAGGTTTTTCTTAATTGGTTGATTCACTGAAGACATGTCTTGGCTAGATTGCAGATTCTCAGGCACAGCTGGAGACTCCATAAGCACAGATAACTTAGCTCTGTTTTTTACATTCATCATATTGCATTGTAATCATTTCTTGATTCATTGAATTTAAGATGCCTTTGATTGTAGGAAATTAGTTCATGTAACACTTATAAAGAAAAAATATTTCCAGTTAAACTCTGACACAATGCTTTTGATATTATTTAGAGTTTTTAATTTTAAGTTTATTATAAGAGCTGTTTTACATTTATTTAGACATAGGTTTTCATCATATATCACCATTGTGTATTCATAAAATGAAAAATGTATGTGAACTAAATTGGTTGAGGTATTCCTAAAACCTTTTCTCATTCAGGGTCCAGCTTTTCTACATCATTTGCTATTGGGAGGCATCAGTGTACATCTTTCCCCATGTAGTATTGTCCCATCACCAGCATTTGCGAAATATTGCTTTAAAGTGTACTGCACTAGTGTCTCTGCATTTCCTCTCAAGCCCCTGACATCCATTTTGCTACCTGAATGTGCCAAAAACCATTTTCAGACAATAACTAGGATTCATTTCCTTTTCTCAAATTGTCCTTAAATGGTTTGTTGACTGAAATATCAAAGGGTTGCTGTGACCCACTCATGCCATAGGAATAAACTAAGTTCCATAATCATAGGCAGCCATGGTAGACAGCTAATAAAATGGCTTCCAATGATCTTCACCTACTGGTATTGACACCCTTGTATAATCCTCTCCCCTTGAGTATGGGCTGCACCTAGCGACTGGCTTCTAATGAATACAATGTGGAAAAGTGATAGGATGACTCTGTTGAGATTAGGTTACAAAAGACTGTGACTTCTTTTTGGCTATTTGACTGTCTCTCTCTCTCCTGCTCCTCCCTCTTCCCCTCTCTCTCCCTCTTGTTTTCTCACTGCAGTAAAGCCAACTGTCATGTCATGAGCTAGACAGATCACTAGGCAGAGAACCAAGGGAGGTCTCTGGCCAACAGCTCATGAGGAACCAAGGCCTCAGTCCAATAGGCCATGAGAAATTGAATTCAGCCAACAGTCACTTGAGTGAGCTTGGAAGCAAACCCACAAAACACCTTGATAGCAACCTGTGAGAGTTCTGGAGCCAGGGGATCCAGCTAAGCCATGCATGCACTCCTGATCTACAAAAACTTTTATATAATAAATGTCTTCAGCCACCAAATGAGGTAATTTGTTATGCAATAATAGATAACTAATGCAGGCAATAACAACTACATCATAAATGTCACCTGGCTAATGGCTGTTATAAATTACCATTGATTGAAAGATGCATCTCAATTTTAGAGTTGATAAATGAGAATAAATAATCTGTATTTTAGAATAAATGGAGAAGTAGTTTACTTGTTTGTCTTACCCATTAGCATGAGAACTCCTTGAATGAAAAAACCTCTGTTTTTTCAGCTCTGAGCATCCATGGTGCTTAACCCATAGGAAATGTTTTATAGATGTTTGCTATTTACCACTGGACAAAAAGGCCTAGCTAGAGAAAAATCTTGAGAAAAAGAGTATGCTCATTGCCAAAGTTTAAAGGGATATGACTCACACCTAAAATGCTCTTTTTTAAAATTTCCAGTCCATGATCTTTTCAACCTAACAATGTTACTAATTTCATTTGTTCTTCTGGTACTGAGGTTTAGCAATACTCTCTTAGATGCTGAGGACATAAATTGAAGTTGGACTTTATTAATAATATTTCTGATTTAAGAATCACATGATATCCTTTCATAATGTTGCCCAGAATTCTTTAAGAGCATACACTGAATTTCCAGCAAAGGAGCATTATCCATTTTAATTTTTTTTGGAAAGTGGAAGAATAATAATCTTTTAACTCATAGGTAGAACAGATTAAATTCCATACTCAGAAAAATAGATTGTTCAAATTAATCTAAGACAACAAATTGATTTCTGTATACAGACAGAGCCAGCATTATTGTGTGTGGCAAAAAGTCACCTAGTAACTAAAAGAGTAGTTTGTAAACTTGGAGCTTGGGTTGACTCATCTATGAATAAATATAGGTGGCATGCTCTTTGCCCCATTATTTAATAATTGCTTGCATGTTTATTTCCCTCATTTGATCCTAGGCTCTTGAAGACAAGGGCCATGTAATACTAATCATTACAATGGCTCCAAGAAGCATTTTTGGGCATTTATGATGTATCAGGCATTGTGTTAATCCCTTTACATGTGTGACCTCATTTATTCCTTAAAATCACCCTATGAGGCAAGTAATACTTTTAGTTTTATAGATAAGATAAATGAACCTTAGAGAGGTTAAATAACTTGCCAAGATCATTCAGTTACCAAGTGGTAGAGTCAGAATTTGAACCCAGTGCCACATTTCCAAAATCCATCCTTTCAGCCATTGAACTTTATCGCCTCCTCTCTTGTATTTCTTAGCACTTGGCACATTGCCTTGAGCACAGGGTGTGCTCAATAGATAGTTGCTGAATCAAAGTCATTAATATATATCTATTGTATTCCCACAATGAACATACTAGGTGTTGAATTAGCTAATTGCCTAACTGGAAGAGCTTTTTAAATTTTTCAGATGGGGGTATTAGTACTGAACTTACATCTTTTATATAGCAAGTCTATACAGGGAAGTAAGCAAGCACACTCTAAAGAAATTTGATAAATTTGTATGAGAAATAAAATATATTTATTGCTATTTTGTTATAGTACCTTGAAATTACCAGACTAATTGTGGATTTCCTTATTAAACATGTTTCCCCCTGTTGGTCAAATTTACTACTCTAGGTTATGTCACCATTTCTAGTTTTGGTTTTGAGATGCGATATGCTTTTTAATTCTTCAAGGCACATAAAAACAATGAAATTCATCTGAGAATGCTATCAACACATTGATATCCTACTTCTATGGTGGATGGTTATAATCATGGTGCAATATTTCCAGATCTTGAATATGACTTTGTGACAAATGATCCTTTAGGAGCCTTCTTATCCTGTTTAATTAGAGATGAATTGAATAATTTATCTATTTCTGTTTAAAATTTTTAATAAAAGCAAAGAATAAATTTCACAAGTGACATTTTTCTTTGTAAAATAAATGGCTTTGTAGAATTACTTAGAAATGATTTTTGAAAGGAATTAGAAACTGAAAGTATACGGTAATCTTTCTGTTTTATCAAAAAAAGATATACTAACTAGACAGAACCCTCAGCTTTCCAGCAGGACAAGTTCTAGATGTTCTGCTGATAGAAGGACCCCAAGGGTCCCTGTTAAGATGCAGAGGAAGGAGACAAAAGGGCAGGTGATTCTGTGACAATGTAAAAGATTGACTTTTCCTCCAAGGAGGACAATAATACTAATTCCTTCACCTTGTTCCTTTCCCTCATTGTTCCTTTCCTCCTTCTTCTAATGTTGAAGGGATGGGAGAAGGGTCAGCAGAAAGGACACTGGGCTGAATTCTGAGACTAAATTTTCTTGGACCAGACATCTGAGGACCAAAGGTTATTTTCTTCCTTCCAGCCTTTCCCTTTCCATCCATTCAGTAATTAATTTATTGAAAAAAAAATCACTGAATGTCAAACTTGTGCCAGAAACCATGATAGGTGTATTGGATAGAGTGAGCAATACAAAACATGTGCCACTGTGAACAAGTTATTTCTTGAAACACTTCAATGGGGGCAGTTTGGCTTGCAAAGTGTTCCTTACTTTATGCAGTATATGCCTTCAAGGAGCTCACATTTTGTGAAGGATCCAGAAAACAAAAAGTAAAACAAATGAAGGTGGTTTCAATTTTTGCTCATTGTGTGTACAAAACAGAGCGTGTATCAATAATAGCCATTAGGCATGGCAGGAGCCACTATTGTAGGATGAAGACCAGGGAAACTTCTTTGTGGTGATGTTTGAGCCAAGGCTTGAAGAATGAGAATGAATTCATTATGCAAAGAGCTAAAATAAAGCATTCTAGGAAGAGAGAGCAGACCATGAACGGCCTTGAAAGGGGAACAGATTGGTGTGTATGAGCCCGATGTAGCTGGAATCTGTTTATAGAGCAACTGTGGAATGAAATGAGGTTGGAGATAGGGGCAGGAGTTAGACCAAGGAGGCCATGTTAGGAAAGGAGTTCGGACTTTTTCTAAGTGCATTGGGGTGTCACTGGGAAGTCATTGAAGAATGTGATCTAAGAAGGTGATTTGACCTAATGTACCTTTTCAAAGACTCTTCTCACTATTGTGTGAATACAGGGTTGGAAAGGAGGCAGGGAAGAAGAGGGCAAGCCACTCAGAAGACAATTATAGTAGTCCAGGTGACAGACAATGGCATAGACTAAGACATGGTCAAGAAGAAGGACTTGAGATATATTTGGAGATAAAGCCAATAGGAAATGCCAATGAATTGGATGTTTGTGTCTTGAGCACTTGGGTGGATGGTGGGGCCATTAACTGAGATGAGGAAATCTAGGAGGGAGGGAGAATTGAGGGAGAAAATCAATGGCTCCATTTTGGACATGTTAAGTGTGAGATATTTTTCAGATATGCATGTGAAAATATCAGGTGGGCATTTGGAACAGGAGTTAGGATTTATGATGAGAATCTAGGGCTGGACACAAACTTTGGAAGGGCTTTGGCTTATAGATGGTATTTAAAGCCAGGGTCCTGGATGAGCATAACTAAGGAAAGAGTAGAAGGAGAAGCGAAGAAGTCCCGGGAGTGAACCAGGAGATATCCCAATATTAGGTTAGAGAACGAGCTAGCAAAGGAGACTGAGAAGGAGAAGCTAGGAGGAAAACAAAGAGAGTGTGCATCATGGAAGGCAAGATAAAATTATGCATCAATAACTTAAAAATGGCATCCTACTAAAAATGTCTGAAAATGTTGCAGAGTGAAAGTTTTCCATCACCTATTGGCTACCTGGGCAAAACGGTAGACTTGTTACTTAGTCTCCACCTCTCCCCATCTTTCTTTGACATTCTGTCCTCAGATTCAAAGTGGCTTCAGTGGATTGTAAAGCAGGTTGCAAAATTTCTTTTTTTTCCTTCTACCCAAATCCAAGCTCCAGTTCACTGGAGACTATTTTAGCTATATGTGGGCTCAATGAAAGCACCACGGTGTGCATGGCCAATAGGTTCAAACTTCTTAAACTGTGTTTACAGTACTGCAGAATGGGGCTCAAGTAAGCAAAAGACCATTGCTGAAGGAGGTAATGTGAGCTACCACTGCCGAGTTTTCAAGCCAAAAATACTGAATATTTTTGCATGTGTATTTATTTTACCAAAATACAAATTGTCTTAATTATATTCTTCTTCATATATTTATCTTGCAAGAAGGCAATTTGAATCTTCATTTTATTATATTTATATGTTCAAGGGACAAGTTCTGTTTAATTACTCTCATTATCTGAGCGTTATTTAATTATCTTTTGTATTTCGTTTAAGAAAAAGTAGAGATGTATTTTCCCCTTACAATTGTGATAATCAAAAGAGTAAACTTTCTTTGTATTTAAAAATAATAATATTTAAACTTTAACATTAGAAAATTTTCTTCATTATTATGAAAATATGAGGCCAGAGTACCTATGATTATCTATCTCTATATACACACACATGCACACGAACACACCCACACACACATGTTAAAGATCTCTACTTGCTTGATAGTTCTACTGTTTTAAGAACTTCAAGGAAAAAAGAAGAGTCCTTATTTTGATGTTTTATTTCTAAACATCATCTATGGAACACAATAGAAAGAAGTCAATTTGCCAAGGGAAGAGATGACATGATATTGAAAAATGAGAGGAAGCCGATGGCTGGTGGAGTGAAAATGACGCTGTTCCATCCATTGCTATATACAATGCTCGTAAAACTCCTTGCCCTTCTTCTCTCCATCAGACATAAAATAAGTATCATAGACAAAAAAATATAAAACATGTAAAGGCCCAGGGTAGAGTATTTTTCATTGTATTTCATCGACTAGATGTCTGTTGACTGGTGCTATCTAAGCAAAATTGACCCATTCAGTTTTTAAACTGCAGTAAAATCTTATTTGATGAGAACCAATGAACCAGAATTCTCAGCCTATGTAGTTTCACTCTGCATTTAGGAGAAAGAGTCAAAGATTAAAAGAAAAAGGTCCACAAATTCACATGGAAGGGTTCAAGTTCTACTTTAGAAGTATCGGTTTTCATGTCTTTTTTTTTTTTAAATAACAGAGCTAAGTGAAAATTTAAAGGCCTTTACTTATTGTTCACAGAGCATTAATTTTACTATGCTTTTCAAAATCTACCACCAGGAACTGGGGTTGGCTGAAGCAAACAATACTTTGCAGTACACCATAGAAATCCTATACTCACCTCTATTTTTGATCCTGAATTTTCTCATAAAATCCACAATAACTTTAAGCAACAGCTTTGTTCCAGAAGATAAAACAGATCTTGAGTATTTGTAGATTTTTGGGGGGTCGTGAGAGATAATGGAAGCTGGAATACCAGAGGGGCTGCTTGAGGATTACTGCATGCAGATTAAGTACTTTTTTTCTTGGTTAATTCCATTCAGCATTTAATGACATATTTTTAACTTACCACCTTCAGGGAAAAGTTACTTTCTCTTTAGGTGTCTCATTCAAAAAGCTTTGGTGTATTTTGTAGTAAAATTGCTTTTGTTAGTTTTGGAAGCTGCCTTGCATTTTTAGAATTATCAAAACACTTTCCTAGAAGCCAAGAGCCTGATTTTCTTGAAAATATAGGGATGGCACAAACCTAGAAAGTTATATCTGTGACCTTTATCTTGCCCTTGTAAAATGCATGACATATTTCCAAATGTATTAAAATGGAATGGTATATAAAATATGGATTATTTGTTACTATGGTTTGTCCTCTCTGTAACTCATGCTGAACTTTGATTGCTGTTGTGGCGCCGTTCGGAGATGGGGCCTAAAGGGAGACGTTTGGGTCATGGGGGCACTCCCTCGTGATCAGGTTAATGCTACCTTGTGGGAGTGAGTGAGTTCTCACTCTCGAGGGGCTGGATTAGATACCACAAGAGTGGATTATTATAAAGCAAGATTGCCCCTCAGGTTTTGTCTTTTTTGCACACGCCTCTTTCCTTTTCCACTTCTCTGTCATGTTACAACACAGCACAAGGCCCTCATTAGAAGCTGGCTATATGCAGCCACCCAATCTTGGACCTCCAAGCCTCCAGAACTGTGAGCCAAATAAACCTCTTTTCTTTATAAATTACACAGTCTCAGGTATTCTGGTATAGCAACAGAAAACTGATTAAGACATTTGTTATATGCAAGAAAAAGACTCCAGTCCAGTTCTGCAAACTCTCATTCAGAGAACCTTCACCTTGGACCTGGCTGTTCAACCTATAGCCCATTCTGAAATGTTTACAGAAAGATGCCTAGTCAAGTCTCGTGGTGCACTGTCCACCAGGGAAAGATGAATATGTCCTTAGGGCTCCAGGAACACATTTCGTTGCCTGGTGCCTGGCATATGGTATGCATTCAATGAATATCTGTTGAATAAATGAGTGAATGAATGAAAGAATGCTGCAGAAACTAAGTGACTTAAAGTGGCTTCTAGCTAATCCCAGGCAGTTATATATACTAGAAGAAATAAGTTCTTTATATAGCTGCCTTCAATGGTAGAAATGTGTTTTCCATATGAGTCCTAGAGATATCTTGTTATACCTGATTGCCTAGGTGGTTTTCATTATTTTAGGATCTTCTTTGGACAGTGATATGGTTCAAATGTGTCCCCTCCAAGATTCACGTGTTGGAAACTTAATCTCCAATGCAACAGTTGGGAGGTGGGGCCTTTTGGGAGTCCTCATGAATGGATTAACACTGCTTTAAAAAGGGCTTGCACGAGTCAATTTGTTCTCTCTTGCCCTTCTGCTTTCCACTGTGTGAGGACGTATCAAGAAGGCCCTCACCAGATGCTGGCACCTTGATCTTGGATTTCCCAGCCTTCAGAACTGTGAGGAAACAAATTTCTGTTCTTTATAGATTACCCAGTCTCAGGTATTCTGTTATAGCAGTACAAAATGGACTAAGACAGACAGTGATGTTTTTCTGACATTTTTAACGTTGGTATCTGTAAAAATCATTTATGCAGATTCTCAGACCCTCATCCTCCCAGATTCCTTTTCAGGGGCCTGGATTGTCCAGAAGCATCCCAGGTGCTTCTGATTCAGGTTCCTGTAGACCACATTTTAAGAAACACTATTATTGAGTATAGATAGACACATTGATCTTTAGGATTTCACCAAAGTCTTTGTGAGTAAAAGCCTCTAACTAAAAGTGCATACTACTGGCTTGAGAATAATTTTGAAAATAGAAAGTAAGATTTCAAAAGTACAAGTCATGATATGTGCAAAGTGGCTTTGCAGTTCTCAGAAACTGTGACTAGCAGGGTTACTGCAATATACGAGATGACACAAGGTTAACAGTGATTAATGAAGATTTAAGAGAGGCTGGAATCAATAGGTCAGTTGCAATGGTTATTCTAGTTGTTATTACTGAGTTAGCATATGATTTATGGTTACTAGATCAATAAGGATAAAGACAGTCTTTAAATGTTTAGGCAAGTGTGTATGTGAAAAGTGGCTAAAATAGGACCAGCTCCTTGGACTTCTCCATCAGAGCTTTTGATCAGGAGACTTGTCAATGAACAGTAATATTTTGAAAGGAATCTTTTTTTCTGAGCAGTATGTCTCAACAATGGGCTTAAAGTATTCAGTAAACTGCCAGGTGTGATGGCACGAGTCTGTGGTCCCTACTACTAAGGAGGCTGAGGTGGGAAGATGGGTTGAGCCCAGGAGTTTAAGACCCACCTGGGCAACACAGTGAGATCCCAGCTCTAAAAATAAAATAAAATAAAATTACATTTATAAAAAAAATTCAGTAAAACATGCTGCAAACAGATGTGCTGTCATCCAGGATTTGTTGTTCCATTTATAGAGCACAAGTACAATATATTTAGCATCATTCTTAAGGTCCTTAGGATTTTCAGAATAGTAAATGAGCATTGGCTTCAACTTAAAATCACCAGCCGCATTAGCCCCTGTCAAGGGAGTCAGCCTGTCCTTTGAAGCTTTGAAGCCAGGCGCTGACTTCTCTCTAGCTATGAAAGTCCTAGATGACATCTTCTTCTAATAGAACATATATAACATTGATCAAATTTGCCATCTTATATGGCTGTGGTTTCTGGCACCCCATAACAATTACAATACTAATATCAAAGATCACTGATCATGGGTCACCATAACAGATAAAATAATAATGAAAAAGTTTGAAATATTACTAGAATTACCAAATTGTGACACAGAAACATGAAATGAGCGCATGCTGTTGGGAAAATGGCATTGGTAGATTTGCTTGACACAGGATTGCCACAAACCTTCAATGTGTAAAAAAAAAAATGCAATATCTGTGAAGTGCAATAAATCAAAAGGCAATAAAATGAGGTATGCCTGTATATTACATGTCTATACTTGTAAATGTATTTTACAAGTAGGATTAACACTTCATGAATAACAAATCTGTTAAAAACGCAGAAAACCATGTAAACTGGTAATTTGCATTTGTGCTTCCTGTCTGAGATCTTTTGCATTGAAAGAGACTGTTTTATTTGACACAGCAGACTCAGTGAAGGCAACAGGTTGAAACAGGCAACTTTGAAAGAATGGGCAAGATTGGCATGAGGAGCTACTTATAATCTCTGCTCTGGAATCTTCTATAGCTTAAATAAGTTTATTGTCTGTTTTGGAGGGCAAGTGGTAAGAAATGAAATAACTACTTTGAGGCAAGTTATATAAAGGAAGCATCTAAGGAAGTTGCTCAGGAGTAGTTGTTTCGAAAGGATGACAGTAGCAAGCTGAATTACAGCCTCAGAACCTCAAGAAGCAAAAGGGGAGTGCCTTTTATTTGTCTTACAGTCAGGACACTGTAGATAATTAACTATTTATAACAGATAAGAGGAGAGTATATTTGAGGAGAAACCAGGTAGCTTTGAAGATATCTCATGTTCGGGTGCTTGCATTACATATAAGTCTTCTTATTTAAAGTGATCTAAAAAGACCAATAAACTGAAAAAGTCAAAGTCTGGAATCATAAAACACATGCATCATAAACATGACACTCACCAAAGCTTTGCTGTAGTGGGCGAGCCCTCTTCCTTTAGTGTAGGCATTATTGGAGTTCCAAGTTGTCTTACTTATGTAAAGGGATGGGCGTTAGGTGTTGAGTAGAATTTTCTGGGTTTTTTGGTTTGTTTGTTTAGTTTTTCAGCCCTTGAAAATCAAGTCCTATAGCTAAAAACAAAAGGGACTTAGTAGACCATACCTCGAATTTACAAAAGTATAATAGCCATGACTGGGGCCAGCCACCTGCCTCCAGCCAGGCACAACCAGCTTTTGTCCACTCCTCCCTCTGCCCCGCCCATGCAAGTGGCAACTGGGAAGAAGAGAGAGATGAACTTTTTGGGAAGAGTAGTTAGTGTTTGAGAGGAGAGGTGGCCTCTTTTTCTCCCTGTTAGTGGAAGCTACATTCTGAATAATTGTAGAACATCTGCAGGAAAGAAGGTTGACATCACATTTCTCTTTTTTTTTTTTCAATTTAATTTAAATTTTTTTTTTTTTAAGAAATGGGTCTCGCTATTTTGCCCAGGCTGAGCTCAAACTCGTGATTCTCCCACCTCAGCGTCCTGAACATCTGGGACTATAGATCCGTGCCACCATGCTCAGCTTGCCAGTGCATTTCTGAGTTGGATGTTCAGCTTACCCACCGGCCCTGCTGATACTCAGGTGGGAGAAGAGCATCAGGAAGTGATGGTAAGGGCCACCCTCTTGAGTTTCTCCTGAAAGTTGGAAGATGGATTTTTTTCCCAAAGGGGCTGTTTTGGATTGAGATCCTGCCCAGTAAGATCTGTTGAGATCCTCACCTGTCCATATCTGTCCATGTTGAGGCTTTAAATATTTAGTTACATCAGTAATTATGACCAACCAAAGTGAGAAGCACATCTTGCTGGGTAAAGAGACAATGCCTGTTTTTCCTTCCCTTCTGTCCATCCTCACTCCAGAAGGGTAACTGGGGAGAAAGGCAGGGCATACGAGAGCCATGGGAGAATACGGAAGGGAACTAAAACAAGTAAAAGATTGGAGTTGCAACAAGACCACTGCCTTAAAAACTGCAGTGAGATGGTTCTAATGGCTAAAACTGTTTACAAAGTTTTGCCATAAAAATAAGATTCCCGAGGAGGTTGCTAGAACACAGTTGGTAGCAGTTACTCCAAGATGAAAATTATTTCATATTGATACTGCACCAGTTGACATTTTCACTTAAAAACCAAACTTGAGACTGGCCCACAGCACGCAGAGCACTCACAGCTAGTAAGTAGGCTTCTCAGGCATTTTTTTAAAGCTGTGAGAGAAAACATTTTGCACTTGCATTGGATATCCAGGATTACCTTGGATAAATCTAAACTATTTTCTTTAAATCATTAAGTATTAGTACAATCTTTGATCGAGAAGAATGCTTATTTGATGGAAAATGACTCACTTCTGATGATCATCAAGGTAAAATGAATAAAGCAAGCAGTGGGAAACAACATCACTCCTCTCCAAGCAGTAGAAAAGAACCACAAGCCCTCTCCAAAGATCCTTAAACATCATCTACCTCTGTTTTAAACTGCGTTTTCTACAGATTTCAAACCACAATTTAATCAGCCTTACACAGTATGCAATAATATGTCAATGTCGAGATTTTGTCTGCATTGATCCCTCTAGTAAAGAGTGCTGGTATTAAGAGAGCACATTCAGAGGCATGCCTATTATTTCTAGTCATCAGCCAAGAGTTTCCTCATTAGAGCTATTATCTTAATTTTACCTAGAATAGCTGTTCATTACTTCTAGAAATCTGTTTTTTTTTTCTCCAGTTCCCATTCTGTGGGAGCAACAGAAATCTAATCACAGTCAATTATAGGTTTTCCTCCAAAGCACATTTTTTACATATTACCAAGAGGTTGGAAATGGGAAAAATCTGATCCTGAAGATTCTTTGTCCTGGCTTTTTCCCATTCAGCAGATCTGTTACTGTGGCTCAGTGTTGTGGACATGGGGATTGTTTTGCTTCATTATCATCCCATTGGGGCACAGAAATGGCATCTCCCTGCAAGGCTGCTAGGGCACCACCTGCCTGGATTCACCATGAATCCGGCTCCTGTCAGCTCTGGGAGCAGAGCAGTCGGCAGGGCCGACTCACCAAGGCCTGGACTCCCATCTCTGCTCTTCTGCCTCCTTTCCCACAGTGCAGGGAACATTTGTAAATCTCTGCTGGAAATCTCATTCCTTCCAAATGCCCAGTTCTCGCTCATGATATTCTCAAGCACTTTCATTCCTAGGTTTTGAGAGCATATGCTTTTGAAACACAAAAGCCAAGAGGAAATTTGCAGGCTTTTTGATTTCACCCTTACCACACCTCTTCCCTGAGAATGGGCAGAGGCCAACTATGAATAAAGTAGGGGGTGAGGGTGGGAAAGGAGGAAATAGTTGGAGAAAAAGAACATAGGCTAATATCTCAATATAACTGTCATAATAACTTCCCCACTCATATCATCTGCAAACTCAACATGGCTAGCCTGTTCCCTTCCCAACGGGGTCCCAGACCAGTCCACAATTTTGGGTCCTGTACTGCTAAGTACTTTTATGGGCTTAGTTCTACTAACCCCCTCATACGCTGCACAACTGGGGTGATAGAACTTTAATATCAAGGTTGTCCAGGGATGACTCGGCCCCCAGGTTGTTTCCTGAACCACTGCTCGATTATTTTCTCCATGTTGATTCTTTTTTGACAGTGAGACTTACCAAGATGTCCAAACTCCAGGCTTCTTGCTGTGTTCCATTTTTATCAAACTGGACTTAAGCCTTTGTCTTAATTTGAGGTCCTTATTCCACAAATTTGCCTCCTTCTCTCTGTGGTAGGCACAATAATGGCCCCCCCCAAGATGTATATATTCTAATCCCCAGAAACTACAAATACACTATGTTAGTGGAATTAAGATTCCCTTAAAAGAGAGAGATTGTTCTAGATTATCCGGGTGGGCCCAGTGGAACCACAGGGCCCTTAAAAGTATTAGGGGAGGGAGAGCAGAAGAGAAGGTCAGAAGCAGAAGGATTCCACCTGCTGTTGCAGACTTTGAAGATGGAGGAAAGGCCATGAGTGGAGGAATGTGGGCAGTCACTAGAAGGCGGAAAAGGCAAGGGAACGGATTTTCCCTAGAGTTTCCAGAAAGGAACGCAGCCCTATCCCTATCAACACCTTGATTTTAGTCCAGTGAGACACATTTTAGACTTCTGACTTCCAGAACTATAAGATAATAAATTGTATTGTTTTAAGCCACTAAGTTTGTGGTAATTTGTTATAGCAGCAATTGAAAACTAATATAATCTCCATCAAGACTTGGTCTCGAAAATCTATGAAGTGAGAGTTTGGATCCTGCCAGGGCTCTAACCCAAAAATGGTTTTCTCAGGCACCTCCCTTCTGTCTTCCTGTGTGATATGTCCTCATGCTCTGTACGCAGTGGGATACCCTACTACCTTTGGACTCTCTTTGGCTGCCCTCTTGCCTGTTCTTTGCTGGAAATTTCCAGAAGCTATAGACAGCTTTCCCTGAAAGTTTATCAACAACAATTCTGAGATGTGGCATAGTCCATTTGTTATCTTGGCATCCAACATGTCTGATCTGTACCCACTTGACATTGTAAATTGGCTACATGATATCAGTCAATCCAGTTTACAGTCTTGACTGTCCTTTTAGAATATGATTACTTACCTCTGTCTCCTTTAATCCCAAAGTTGCTAATATCTTATTTTCATCTGTGATAATTCCCTAGGGTTCTGCATCAAATATGGTAGGCAAGAACATGGACACCAAACAGTTCCCTTCTTCTGGGCATGTAAATTGACTATCCAAGAATGACATTTTTATTTTTTACTTTTTTCAAACAACCTTTTCTTTTATTACATTCTCCCTTAATTACATTTCTGTTGTTAACTTTGGCCCAAGTGAATGTAACTATTGACTTCCATTTTTTTCCACAACTTGGACAGAATCTTGGACATGTTAATTAGCACTTTCACATAGTTGTAGAGATTATTCCCAATTTCATATGATTTTTCTTAGAGCTGTAGAATTTTGTGTTATCCAGGCCTGCATGCTACCTAGTGAATTCTGTAAAATTAGTAGCAAAGAACAAGGCTGCCTGCGCTGCTTCATTAATTATTCTGGCCTTCTGAAAAAGGCTTCCACTACTTAAATAAAAACTTTTGGAGAGATTTTTGGGGCTTCAATGATACTAAAAACACAGGGACTTTTAAATAGCATTATTTCCATCATTTAATTCTTGTTTATTGTTACAAACAGGCAGATAATTGCTAGTTTTGATACTTAAATCGCTCAAAGAATCTATCATTAAACTGATGGTATTATTTTCGTCAATTTAATAAATAGTGTATGGCTTCTGTTGCAATTTGCATTTCTAATGTAGTGGATTAGTGGAAGGACTATTTGGATGTGATGCACTCTTGAAAACTGGATTCAGAAGTGGGTTTCTGTCAGAAGTCACTACCTCCTTTCTCACTCTTTCCTGATTGCCTTGCCTTCTAAGCACTGAAAAGTAGAAGGAACTGAATCTTCTAGTAAGATAAAAGATGGAATGCACCCATCGTATCTGGCAATTAGGAGATCCCTGGTCACTTTATATAATGCAGTTTGGTAGAAACAGAAGCCAAATTGCTGTGGATTGAGACATGAATGGAAAGTGAGAAAGCAGAAATAGCCAGTGGGAAAGATAAGAAGCAGAGGTGAGAGACATTGGATGATAAGGAAAAGAGACAAGTGTTCAAAGAAGGGTTTTGGGAAGGAAGAGATTGAGGATATTTATTGGCTGAGGAGAAGGAGCCAGCAGAAAGGCAAAGCCTTTCAGGAGAGGTTATGGCTGAAGGAGCAGGATCCTGAGGAAAAGGACATGAGCGCATGCAGCCCAGGGCTAAAGTGGAGGGTCTGGTCGGTTGTTAACAAGAGGAGGGAACCAGCACTTTCTGAGCCTGGAGGACGCTAGTTAAGGATGGGCATGAATAAAGATGTGTTCATAGGGAGGCCGGGCTGAAAGTTGAAGAACCATTGTCTTCTCCACAAAGAAAGAGGCTTTGTCATCTGCCGAGAGTGTGGAGGTCATGGATTGAATAATGGCTCGAGGAGAATAGTGAAGATTTACAACATTCACTGAGAAGAATGTGAGAGAAATCTGAGAAAGGACAAGTGAAATAATCAAAGGATGGTACTGTGCGCCCAACTGAGATTGAACCCATGAGTAGGCAGTAGTGCCTACCTGTGTGGTTGTGCGGTATCTGCCAGCAGTGTTCAGCCTCTGGGTATATAAGCAGAGAATGTAAATTATGGTCATAATCCCGAGGTTGGTTTTTTTTTTCTGGATGGGAATCATTTTAGGACAGGTGTATAAGGGAATTCAAAGCAGGGGTCCAGATTGGAAAGGGAAGGAAGGAGGGTGAAGGGGGGTCATGAGTGAGATGACAGACTAGGAGAAAATAGAAGGACAAAGACCATCCTCATTTGATACTCACAATGAGCCTTCAGATAGATAGTTTAATCATCCAAACTTTGAAGATGAGGAAACTGAGGTTTTGAGATGTTAGGTGACTTCTTTGGTGAGGTACTTAGTGAAGTAACCAAGAGGTGCCACACTTGTCCTACTCCACTCTGTCTAATCTTTCTAGGCCCACAGTCCTAGCTCTGTTCCTTTCTTCGAACCCAAGGGTATATAAGGGAACATTTTTGCATATTTTGCAAATTTAATGCAACCTAAGGCCTCGCCAATCTGTACCCACAAAAGTGAAGTCACAGCAACTCAAATTTTATTTGCTCATTGCTACTACTTTTGTAATACAGCACTTCACCTCCAGGCAACTCTTCCCTGTCCCAAGCATTGTTTGAAATCTCTGGGGGTGTGTCACATGTACTCATGAACATGTTTACTCCCATTGGGCACTCTCTGTATTGCTGGGTGACAGTCCAGGCCAGTGCCCTGTTAGAACCTTCATGGTACCATGCAGTGGTCTGTGACTTAGAGAGAAAGTTCCTTACAAATAAAGAAACTGAGGCACAGAGACATTAGTCACTTATCTATAATAACAAATCTAGTAAGTAGCAGAGCTGAAATTCAAACTCACGTAGTCTGGTTATATTACAATGTTTTGTAGACTTTCAGTGTCAATGCTATACTTTCTTTATAAGATACATTTGGAAAATGTTCTTTTTTTCCCTAAGCTTTGGAATAATATAAACATCACTGGAATAGTCTACTCTTCCAAGGTTTTGTAGAATTTTCCTGTGAAGCTCACTGGGATTGGAAACTCATCAACACCTTTAGTTCTTTGAAAATCAATCTAAGTTTTCTATCTCTTTTGAAGTTAGTTTTTGGTAAATTAAATTTTTGTATACTGTTAGACTTTTTTTGGTTTTTAAATTTATTTTCAGGATGTTTTACAAAGTAGTCTCTTAATCTTTTTCTTTTCCCTAATCCATGGTTTCTGTGGCTATGTCTAATTTGTCATCTCCTATTTTGTGAATTTGTGATTTCCCATTTTTTTCTTAATTATATTAGCTTGTTGTTTACCTGTTTTGTTCTATTTGTTTAACAAAAACATTTTTGGTGATTTATTTATTAATAATACTTTATTTTAATTATGGCTTTATTTTTAGATTTTTCTTTATTAATTCCTCTTTTCTCCTTTTCTTTTTTTTTTTTTTTTTTTTTTTTTTTTTAGCCCTACCCCTTTCTTTTCTTTAGTTGGGTGCTTTATTAAATTTTATTTTTTATATATTTATAGCTATGAATTTTACACTGAGTACTGATTTAGCTCTAGCTTATAGGTGCTGGTATGTAGCATTTTCTTTATCAGTTTTTTGCTAGAAATTCTTTAAAATTTTCAAGATCCTTCAATAGCTCAGTTGGTAGAGCAGAGGACTGTAGGGGAATTTGAGTAAAATTTACTCAAAAACATTTAAGAGAATATTCTTTCTAAATTTCCAAGTGAAAAGGCCTTTCTTTGTTTTCTTTTTAAAATTGTTATTAACTTCAAGTTATAGCAATATGTTCAGAGAATGTTTTCTGTACAATTCTGTCTTTTGCAAGTTATTACATTTTTCCCAGTGGCCTAATATGTAGTCAGTTTCCCCAACAATTCCTTGGGTACTCAAAGGAAGGTATATTCTCTATTTTCATTGTGTACAGTTCAATATACTTCCATATTACATTCTTTGAGTCTTTTGTAGTATTAATTGTGGTTTTGGTCATCCTGCTCTATCTTGGATAGAACATAGAGTTGTTACCCAATCTGAGAATCTTTTTTTTCTTTTTGTGAAAAGTAAGTTAAGCCCATTTACATGTTCTTGTATGACAGCTATGTCTGTTCTTGATTTTCTCATTTTAGTGTTACTTTCTGGTTTTATGTTGACAGACTTATAATTCTGTAAGTCTTTATGTCATAGTTCTTTTGATATTTAGCAAGGTTGGTATTTTTGTTTTATTGATTATCTGTTATTATATCTTTAAATAATATTTCTAATAGTCTCTGCTATGTTTTTTGTTTGTTTGTTTTTTGAGACAGAGTCTCGCTTTGTTGCCCAGGCTACAGTGAGTGCTGTGGCATCAGCCTAGCTCACAGCAACCCCAAACTCCTGGGCTCAAGTGATCCTCCTGCCTCAGCCTCCTAAGTAGCTGGGATTACAGGCATGAGCCACCATGCCCAGCTAACTTTTTGGTGCTATTTTTAGTTGACTGGCTATTTTTTTCTATTTTTAGTAGAGATGCGGTCTCGCTCTTGCTTAGCCTGGTCTCGAACTCCTGACCTCAAGCGATCCTCCTGTCTCGGCCTCCCAGAGTGCTAGGATTACAGGCGTGAGCCACCTCACCCAGCCTAAATAATATTTCTAATAGTGTCTGCTATGTTTTGAATGTTTGCCCCCTCCAAAACTCATGTTGAAATTTAATTGCCATTATAACAATATTAAGAGGTGATTAGACTGGGAGGGCTCTGCCCTCATGGGTGAGATTAATGCTGTTATAAAAGGGCAAGTTCAACCCCCTTTGCCTCTCTTGCCCTTCTGCTCTCTGCCATGTAAGGATCCAGGAAGCATGCAAGGCACCATCTTGGAAGAAGAGAATGGCCTCACCAGACTACCCATCTGCTAGAGTCTTGACCTTAGACTTCCCAGCCTCCAGAACTGTGAGCTAATAAATTTCTGTTTATAAATTACCCACTCAGTGGTATTCTGTTACAGCACCAAGGAATGGACTTAGAACTCTCTTTCTTTTAAAAGTATATAGAGTCACATGTTGCTTAACATCGGGGATGCCTTCTAAGAAATGTGTCATCAGGCAATTTTGTCATTGCGCAAACATCATAGAACGTACTTACACAAATCTAGGTCGTATAGCCTACTACACACTGGGCTATATGGTATGGCCTATTGCTCCCAGGCTACAAATCTTCACAGCACATTACAGTACTGAATAGTATAGGCAATTGAAACACAATGGTAAGTATTTGTGTATATAAACATATCTAAAAATGGAAAAGGTACAGTAAAAATATGGTATTATAATCTCACAGGACCTACGTAACAAAAATATCGTGTGGACTTCAGGCATGGTATGCTCAAGACTCCACCTTTATTGCTTAGTTTTTCTCTTTGACATTGTGATAGCAGTTATAAGATACATTTTTGCATGCCACATTATATTAAAACAGAGCAAGAATTTTTCTTTCTTGACCTTCAAATGAAGGTTTTGAGCTTCTCTCTGATTGGACTAGCTTAAGTCATGAACCCACACCTGAACCAATCATTGTGACAAGGAGGATGGAATTCCTACCCTAATTCCATGGTTGCTATAGGGGAGGATGCTAGGAAGCTTACTAATACACCTACTATAGTCTCTATTCCAAGTTGGAGGGAGCTGATGGTTCATCAAGAAAGATTTCCAAGAAGAGTCAATATCTAAACCAAATGCTATTCCTTTATAACCAAAATAAAGGTCTTATAAAATGATTCATTTTTTGGTTTTTATTCTATTTTTCTACTTCTTGGTAGTGTTATGTAAGTAATTGTGGCATTTAAAAGCTGGAAAGAGACAGTGGACACAGAATATCATTTCTTTTGTCATTTCAAAAGTAATAAAATGAACATACGTAGTCATTTTTTTCATTACACATCAAGAGAAATATAATGCATTTTATACATATGCAAAAGCAAGGATTTTCAACACAGATAAACAGGGAATATTTGGTCATTATTGTATTTCTTTTTAGTTATCATATTTTTTTCTTTGTCAACTCTTTGACATCTCCAAACATCAGCTTTTATTCATAACAAGAATTGTATATCATAGTAAAGAACACTGTTATTATAATTTGGTCACTCCACCCCTCCTCAAATATAAAGGAACATTTAAAAAAATTCCCATGGGACCACCATCATATGTGTGGTCCATCCTTGGCCACATGTTGTTTATGTGGTGCATAACTGTGCTCAAGGCAAAAATCTACATGTCATCCTTAACTCTTCTATTTCCTTCATATCCCATGTCCAAATATAACCTGAATCTGATCATTTCTGTTCACCTCCACCACTACCAAGAGCATCCAAACTACCATCTCTAGAATAAGCTATTGAAACTGCCTCTTAACAGGTCACCCTGTATCCACTCTAGTTCAGCTTTAGTATTCTCCACACAGCACCAGGAATGTCACACAAGCACACACACATAAACACACACAGCCCTGGCAACCTGCTCAAAATGCTCCGGTAGCTTTTCCTCTCACTTGGAATAGAATGCAAACTTCTTACCTTGGCTAAATGGTCCTACATTATCTGTCCCCTGCCAACCTCTCTAACCTCATATCCTATCTGTTTCCATCTCACTCACTGCTCTAGCCTCATTAGCCTTCTTTCTATTCCTCATGGTTTACCAATTCCTGTAAGTTTATTTCTGCCTTGAGATCTTTGCACCTGTTGTTTCCTCAGGCTATGATGCCTTTCCCCAGATGCATTTTCTCCCTTCATTCAGATCTCTGCTCAAATGTCACCTTGCCTCCTCTGGCCATTTTATTTAGCCTTCCTCCACCACCATCCTCTACCCAGGTGAGTTTATATCTCTCCACCCTATTTTTTTGTTTTCAAAATACTTAAAACTACTTGATACTTTATTATAAATGTATTTGTTTATTGCCTGACTCCTCCCGGGAGAATACAAACTCCATGGATGAAAATACTTTGTTTACTGCCGTATCCATAGCTCCTGAAGAGTAGGTACTCAATAAATACATGTTAAATTAATGCTGAATTAAGTAGATGTATTTTCTAAGACAAAAAGAGGAACAAACAGATAAACAACAACCACGACAAACTTCCCAGATGCTTCTTTAGCCAGGACAGAGAACCACTGTTCTAAGTGATGCTGTATAGATATTAATAGATAGATAGATCATAAATATTTTTAATTATAATTTCCATTGAAAAAAAGTTTGGTTTTTGTTTACACAAGAAGTTTGTTTTATCTAATGAAATAAAAATTATATTTTGGCATGGCTAAATCTTTAAAAAGGCAGAATTATTTAGCTCTTCAATGGAGCAAATAATTACCATGGGGAGAAACAAGGAAAGCAATTAAGGAATTTGTCTTCATTAATGTTGGTGGGGGAGATGAGATGTGTAACCTAGAGTTGAAGTTATTATGAGCAATTCACGTCTTGAAAACATTATTTTTCTCATTATGAAAATAACTCATGCCCACTATAAAAATTTTAGAAAACCCTAACTTAATAATTGAGAAATATAAAAGTACTAAAATTAATATTGCAATGTATATCATGCAAACCTTTTTTACTAAGCATACTTTTTGTTTTAGTTCTTATGACATTCCTGAGGGGTACAAGATTAGAGATGAAATTTTTCCATAAACTGTAAACTCTGGTTTGACCCTGAATGATGTAGTCTTATATAATTTTATCACATGAGTTCAGCTCAAGGCCTAATGAAGGGCCTCACGCATTGTATGTAGTTTATAGGTGCTGGTTGAATCAAAGAATGAATTACTGGATGGTGACAGTGTGTTTTTGTCAAAAATGGTCATGGTATACAAGATCACAAATAGTTTGAGTACAGACAACAGTGTGGTAAGAAGGACCTTAAAAGCAGAATGTGGAAAGTTCTATAACAGAGGCAAGAAATACTAAGGAATAGAGAAAAGTGATATTAATTCTGTTGCAGGAGGTAGGGGAGCATAGGTAAACCATCAAAGACTCTATGAAGGAAATGAGCACTGAAGAATGAGTAAATTCTTTTTTTTTAATTTCAGCATATTATCGGGGTACAGATGTTTAGGTTACATATGTTGCCCTTGCCCCTCCTCCCCCCGCCAAGTCCGAGCTTCAAGCGTGTCCATCCCTGAGATAGTGCACATCGCACTCTTTGTGTGTGTATATACCCATCCCCTCCTCCCCCCTCCCCCCTGCCC